>BSBK01004734.1:905000-1082500 GCA_027943335.1 Chamaecyparis obtusa
CAAATTCAGGGAAGTCAATGCATGGTACATGTAAACCTACATAAAAGACAATCATGTACATACATGTATAATATAAACAAGCAATGGCGGGGATCGGCCAATCGTGTGGATCTCACAAGCAAGTAACTACGACTCTATCCCTCAACCACATCAAGCACGTCAAACAAAAATGTAAAACATGCACATTGACCATACACATTCAAGTATGGGGTCAGTAAAACTATAAGCATCCATGATATCCTAACATATGAATCATCAAAATGAAATAACCATTACATATTAATAACATCATCATTTGCATTTAATCAACATGAAAGTTTATTCAAAAGCATCTAATTCATGGTTATTCAATAAAATGTCATACATTCATAACCTCAAATATCCCTAAAATAAATAACACACACATGAAAAAAGGCCTAAAAGAGTTTGGCAATAAAAACTGAAAAGCAACTATAGGAGGGGCATTACAGTGAAGGTATATTAACTCAAGTATGAAACCCTCATATTGAATGTCAAATCAGATTTGATTTGAGGGTATCCTAAAACATATTAGAGTATGTTATAAACATGAAGAACCATAATGTCATTGATAATAATTATTGTCACAAACTTAAATATTTGAATGTAGATCTTTGCTTCAATTGATTGCTAGAGTGATAGGATTCTTATTTGAACTTGCAAGAGAATGTATCCCTTTCAAATGAGAAAGTGAGTTGTATTTATATACAACTTACATCTTTTTGAAATAAATTTCTAGTAAAGGTTGACAAAGCAATGTAGATCCCACTATTTCTAAAGTCATCTTTCATTCTTCGAAAGTTGAGCCTATTTTGTTTGGATAGGGCAGGCAACTCCTTTGTGATAGGAGGAGCCATAGAAAAGGTCATGAATAGGGGAACACACTAAGGTTATGGAAATGGTCATAAAATTAGGCATAAATTAGGTGCATCCACGTAGGTCCCAACCTAGTGTAAAATTGTTAAGGTATATGATTTATGACACTACATATTCTTATTATCTATTAATGTTTCTCATGATTTTGAAATAGAGAAAATGGATGCTAAAACTAATTTCTTGCATGAGGATCTAGAGGGGGAGATTTATATGTGATATCTTAATAGAAATTTTGTTGCGAAAGGAAAAGAACACTTGGTTTGCAAGTTAAAATATTCATTGTGTGGTAAGAAACAATCACCAAATATGTGGTACTAGAAGTTTGATGTTTTTGCATTGATGTTGGATTTTGTGAAAAGAGGATAATATGCTTATATTAAAACCATTAATGATAAAGAAGTGAGTAGTGTCTCATATATTGATGACATGTTTATGGATTACAAGAAGGTGATGATTAAAAATCTCAAGACTCAAGTTTCTGACATATTTGATATGGAGTTATGGATTGCTAAATATATCCTTATGATGGAGATCAACAACAACGAAAACTTTAGTGGCGATTATTCACCATTTGGTGAATGTCACATGTCGGCGAGCCCCAATTTGGTGAATAAATTGGCCATATGGGATTGACCATATCGCCCCGCATTTATTAAAAATGGGGCCAATGCCCAAGCCCATCGCCCATCAATTTATCTATTTTTCTCCATTTCTTTCCTATTATCACCAATGGCATATAATTTTTGGGCACGATATATTTTAAACATTCGCCTATAATTTCAAAGCGGCCCCAAATGGATGGCCTATATTCGCCAATAGTTTTATATATATATTTTTAGGTGGCCCCAAATTCACCAGGCATTTTACAGACGCGTGTCACAATCCAATGGATTTTCACCAACTTTATTAATCATACCAAGGTATTGGACAACCCATAATCGCCTAGGAAATAACACAAGACATGTTATAATTACGTGGGCTTCACCAAATATTTGGAGACCTAATACCTCCCACCCAATTTGCCAAAAAAGGATTAGTATAAATACATTCATAGATCAGTGTTATTGTACACAATTTGGATCGGTTCAATTTGATCGATAGCGAAGTTTAGACTGTTGAGTCTTTACTGCTTTGGTGAGTCGCGACTGCAATTGAATTTGAGGCAAAGGTAAGTGATTATTATTCTATGACTATGTAAATTTGAGTTCACTCTTATTTAGTGGGGACCATTTAGTGAACAGTGGTGACCTCAGACATGATTTAAGGTTCAATGAATCATATTTATATATATTATAGTTCTAATGTCACTTCTTCAACAAGTAATCATTTTTTATTTCACCTGTAGGTTGGTAACCTATTATTTCTTAGAAGAATCAAGATGTCGAACAAGAATAATGGTAAAGCTTCAGCATATGGGGAAATCCAAGAGAGGCCAGTAAAATGCAGAACCTTATCATCATACTTTGGTCATGGTGTTGGAAATGTTTCTGGCCAAAATCAGGAAGCTACTTCATCACAAGAAGACTTTCAAGATTCACAACCTAAACCTACATGACATATTGAAGAAGTCAGCGAACCTGATATCTCAGATCATGATGAACTTGAAGAAGATTTTTAGTTAAATACCCAGAGTAGCCATAATGATATAATTGACTTGGATGAGACTGAGAATGTCAGAGAAGGTGATGGTGCAGGGAAGAAGAAAAGAAAATACAAATCAAAGAATGATAGGATGTGGGATCTGTCGAGGAATTTTCAAGTAGAATGGGTGTCAAAGTATTTATTCATTGAACCAGTGGATAATCCAATTGAAGGGGAGCCTTCGGTAGAATGCAGATGTAAGATTTGTAGCCAAATAAATAAGAAGGAAAAGAGGTTGCAGCTAAAAATTGACACCATAGAGAAGCATATGGGTAAAGTTTACAAAAAGAAAACCATAGATGGAGTTCAAAAATTAGTGATAAGATGGAAAACAAAGGAGGAATCTCAACATGTTAGGAATGCAAAATTATATGAATTTCAGCATAATATAAAGACGAAGCCTGGTGAAGTTAAAGGCTCTATTGAAGTTTGTTTTGGAAAAGCATTGGAAGTAGAACTAATGGGAAAAGTTGTTCAGTTAAGTGTTGTGTTTAATATTTTGAGCAGAGGGCGTCCTATGACAGACTACCCATCATTGAGTGCTTTATTACACTTTCTGAAAGTTCGTAACTATCCTAACAGTCACTGGTCAGTAAACAGTGGATGAGAATAGGCAAGTTGTCCTACCGAGGTTGAAAAAGAGGATCTAAAGGCAAAAATTAAAGAGTCAAATTTTATTGCATTGTCTTTAGATGAAGTTACAGCAGTAGACAATACTTCTTGGGTATACATGCATGTTTATACTGTACACAATTTTGTTCGCCAACCTCATCTACTAACTGTTGCTAAAATGAAGGATAATGTGACAGCGGAAAATTTATTTGAACTAGTAAATAGTTCTCTAATTGAATATGGAGGTATAAATGACATGACGATTACCAAAAAATTGGTGTGTGTTGGATCAGGTGGAGCTTCAGTAATGCAAGGCCACGGGGGTGGTCTTTGCACAAAGATACAATCTTCTTGTGCACCCTATGTTACTCTCATTCATTGCATGGCCCACAGAATGAATCTAGCTTTTGGAGTTGTCAGCAAGCATGCTCCAGTACAAAAAATTGAATTTTTAATCAAAGAGCTCTACCAATACTTCTGTCAAAGTCTGAAATGATTGAGGGAATTTCAACAATTTGCCGAAGGACTAACCGATGGGAAAAAGCTTCTTAAGGATAATGATACTAGATGGATCTCTTTGGATGGACCAATACATTGAGTTTTTTCAGAATATCAATCGTTGCTTGGTCTAATGAACTCAAGTCATGATGAAGCAGAGCAATTGAAATTTCCTATGCTGATGGCAATGTTAAGTAATGTAGAGACACTCTTAACATTAGCAGGTCTTCTCCCCATGCTTAAGGAAATGAGAAATTTAATGAAAAAGGCCCAGCAAAGAGCTATGTATATTGCAGAATATGTTGCACTGCATAAATTGACATGCGTGACACTTGATAATCTCTATCGATTATGTGTCGATGATGTAAAATTTGTCAGCTAGCTGAAAATCATAGATTTGGACAATCCTGATAACTTTTTAAAAATCAGTGCAAACAGGGAGTTGTGTGTAGAATTTTGTGGAGTTGAGATACCAATGTACTACTTTGCCAAGATCGAGTCTGAGGAACCAGGAAAGAACCCCAGGAGGTGAGTATCAAGTATTAAAAGGGAAGACTTTACCAAGATCATTGAGTCTATAACAGCTTCTATGAAGCACATTGCCTTTGATCTTTCTGCACAGATTAGAGCAAGATTCCCTCCAGTCAAACTACTTGAATCCATGGCTATTGTGTTTCCTCAATATTGGAGTCTAAACAGTCCAAAAGATTTTAAAACTAAGCTACTAACTTTGATAGATCATTTCTTCAAAACCAAAGAGTTAAATAGAGTAACTCTAAATGGAATTTTAGATGCAAATCATTTGAGGGAGAAATCAGGTCATTTTTCACTGACAATGAGGGAACAATATAATATTATGCAGGACCCTCGTGAAGATGGATCGATATCAAGGCTTTGGAAAAATCTAGCTGAGAGCGAAATGTTGATTGATTCAATATCAGAATATTTCAAGCTTGTTGATTTATGTCTGACCATGATATTGGGGTCGGTGGAGTATGAGATATTTTTCAATGCTTTGGGATTCCTAAAGTCAAAGCTAAGAAACAAACTAGACAAGAATCTGGAAAATTGCTTGAGGCTCTATACATCCAGGTATGAAGTCAATACTTTTCCTTACAAAAGGACACTAAAATTATGGAGAAAGAAATGTCAGAGAAGAGGGTTGGGAAACATTTCAAACCAAAGTGGGACTGGGAGTGGGAATGCCATAGACAATGATGTTATTGACTCATGTACTAGTACTAGTACTGCTAGCGGTGAACATTAGTTAAGCGGAGGTATGCAGAGTGAAGAAAACATATCGAAGAACCAAGGAAGCTATGAAGTTGATGGGGATGAATCTGACGATCTCAATGATGATATGATGTGGCAGCTTGAATTTGAACCATTGTAGAAGTAGTAGGTCCTAGGTATTTATTAAACTTTTTCCTGAAGTCTACTATCAGTTTTTGTATCTCATCATCAATCATGCATAATAGCATATTCCAATGTCAAAAACATGAATGTGGTTGATAATGTCATCAAGATTCAAGATTCAATTCCATAATTAATAATGTTTTTCATTTGCATTATTCAGCTCATATGGTACAATTCTCGTAGATTTTTCATTTTTTTTTTTGACAACATATCAATTCATATGTTACAATTCTGAGAAATACTAATTCTCATTAGTTTAATTACAAATATGATACAATGTAAAAATTCATTCATTAATACTAGTAAGAACACAACTCTGTGATTCTATTTACAAAAGTCAATGACTCAATACCCATTGGCAATTTGGCACATTGCCCAATTTCAATTTCATTACCCTAAGCCAATGACCCTAAATTCCCTTTTATAGAAACAAGGGAGCAACAACAGCTTCAAGTCGATTTGCCTAATGTGAAGTCTCAAAATCTAATTCAGTAAGACAACTACAAGTCTACAACATCTCTACAACTGTAATTGTACATTTCTGCATTTGACAGGCTGGTTTAGTAAATTAGCATTGGCAATAGCATCTGCAAGACTACAACATTGATCCTGATTCCTGTTCAAAAAACAAAGTTCAAACTTGTTACTTTAAACTCAATTCTAGTATTTAGGATAATATCAAAGATATATACTAAAGATATAGAGATGATTGAAACTGAAAGTACTTTCACACACTATGATTGATGAGATGAAGATGATTCTGTTTGTTTCTTTAGTATGCTTCATTCTTCGTCGATTGGAAGGGAAAAATTTGTGATGTTATAGTAAATGACCTGAAACCTCGTCAGCCATCCATACTTGGAAGAGTGAGTTGAAATCAATGTTCCTTCCATTACTGCATTCAAATTTGTCAGTGTTTTGATGCAGTTTGTAATGCCTTCATGAGTTTTGTATTGAGGAAGCTTGCCTAAATCAGACGTCATTGTGTCCTCCAACTTTTTTTGTAAGCTTCTCTTCCAATGAAACTAGTTGATGAGTAATCAAGACCAGGACTCAGCAAACCAAGAGATATCAATTTGGTTGTTTTACTATTCATCTTGGCGAGTTTTTGCTAGAATAAGGTAAGAGTTTCATCTGCTTCTGTTAGTTTCTGACATTTTTGAAAGACAAAGCTCGCCTTTATTGTTGCACCAATGTGGTTTTAAATTCCCTTGCTTGCCAAATGCCTGTCACTGTTTGTGTTGATTTCTTGCATAATCTGCTTTGTAGTTTTCTGTCTCTGAAAAAAAAATTGATCTTCTTAATGTGCTCTTTTAGCTTCCCAAAAACATCTCTAAGACTTTCATTCAGTTCAAACCAATCACACAACCTATCACCAGACATCTTTATTTTCCCCCAAAATAATTTTTTTATTTGCTTGACTATATTATTTACATGGTCATTCAAGTTGTTTTCATAATTTTTAATTGTATTATTTGCCTTCTTTAGGTCTTCTCTCATTTCTGAGAACTGGTGTTCACTATGTTGTTTTATTTGCTCTGCTTTCTCTTCCCACGGTTTTTCTTTCTCTTCCCACTATTTTGTTTTTACCCTCTCATTATCCAATTATTTCTTTAAGTTATTATTTGCATGTCCCGCATTCTCCAAGTTTTTGTATAAACTTAATGAAGAGGCTTTTTCATCCTCAAGTTTTTTTTCGCTCTATTCCAATTTTTCCCTCAGAGTTTTTAGTTTTGTGTCCATATGTTCTTGTTGTCCAATTGCTTCTTTAGAGAATGGATTTTTTATCCTTCTCTCTAATTCTTTGCACCTGTTTTCTATTGCTTTCTCACTTGCCTTTACATTTGCTAGGTCTACCTTTAACTTATCTATTGTGCCCTGAAGCTTTCCTTTCTCTCTCTCCAACTTCATCATTGAGTTGTAGACCACTTGGTTAGTCATTTTTGACACATTTATCTTGTCCACATTTTTAATTTTGGATAAATCCATTTGGAGGGTGCTAACTTGAAATTGAGATGGATCTAACTGACTCTCTGGTGGATTGTTATCTCTAGTTGGGGGCATAACAACCATGAATTCCATCATATCTTTATTTGGGTCATATGTGGGAAATAACCTGTTGGATGCAAGTTCTGCATCACGAGCTGCAACAATTGCTTCCATCTTCATTGTCTTACTATTTTGTCTATTCCTATTTTTTGATTGTTCATAATTAGTTACAAAATCATTGTAACAAAAATTAGGATTTTGTGACAATTGAATGTTTGAATGGTGAAATAGCACTTGCACTATTGTACGAGCTTCCACCTATGTTGCATGTGGTTCTTTTAATTCCACCATGAGGATTAGCAATACCCTGACCCATTACAAGTGGAGTTTTTGGACTGTTATGAGGGTTTTGTCCTGAAGGTTGGGCAATTGTTGGACTCACAGTCACCATTTCCATTGTTGTACTAATACTTGTCATAACCTTTTACTTCTTTACACTACCTTGATCTCTGGGAACCATTATTTCCATGTCTATCTGTAATGTCCTTTTCAGACCACTAGTTTTAGTTGTACTTGTGATATCCACAGTTGTGGGAGTGGCAATTGATTTAGATTGAATCTGAGTGCTTGGAGTAGGCGGAACTGTATTTGAAGCTGGAACAAATGAAATTGACTGAGTTGATGAATATGATGATTGAACTCCAAGCCCAAGGCCTGGTTTCTCACCATGTTTTGGTGGAGCTGGTGAGTCAGGTACAGACCAAATCCCTTGTCCACTAGGACCCAGACCACCAAAACCTGGGTAGCCCATTTTTTCTACAATATCTGCCCCTTTGGTATATTGAACTTTTGTGGACACATCAACTCCTCTACTAATTGAATATACTTTATTGGATGTGGGATTCACACTGGATGTGAGATTCATAGAATCCTGGTCATAGTCATCATCATCTCTGTGATATGCTTCATCTAGATGCTCCTTATTCCACAATTCGCTAAATATTGTATCCTCTTCCACATCATAAAGATCTGCAGAGGTCTTTGGCTCACCGAGATTCTTCCTCATTTCCCAAAAATTAGAAATTTTGGTTCGAGTCCAATTATTATCCATACATTCATTCATTAGCTCTTTTGGAATAGATATTGTAGATGGTTGAGCACCTTTCTGGTAGAAATTGGACAATGTCATGGCCTACACTTTTCCTTTATGTTTGTGCAATGCCATTATTTTTTATGATAATTCCTATATTGACATATCATTTTCAGCAGCATTTTTCTCCATCTCTTTTTTGACCTCGTCCCAGGACTCCATGTTTTTAAAATTTTCAATCAATCGCATACTTTCATGTTGACATTTTCTTGCAGAGTTCTCATTCTCTCTAAGCTTTGTTCCAATTATGTTGAGTGGATCATGCTGCCAATGAATGTCAACATCAAAGCAAAAAATTGAAAAAAAGGCTTGTGCCACCTTGAATCCTCTTCTCTCAAATGTGAACCCTCCAAATGAGAAAGGCAAGGAAGGAAATATCATTTTCTTTTGCTGACCATTAAAGAGTACATGTGTGCTCTCCATCTTCTGTACATATTCCAATGCAAATACCCTCTCTATTACATATATTGGAAGTTTGTAGGGTTCTACCACTGAACCGTAAAACCTTAACATAGTGTACTCTTCCATTAAGTACCAGTCAGCCAATTGTATTTGACTTCCGAGTTGAATGCAATTTCTACAAGTAACAGGCAATCTAGGCATTGGAGTGCCTGTAATTTTATGGTACATTCGTGCCAAAAAGAAGTCTACAAAATTGTTGTAGTTCCTTCTGTTATCAATCATCCTTATCTGAGGTGTCCACTCATATATTGGATTTTTGCCCTGACTACAAATCTTGTTTGTCTGAAATATTGCATGATGCTTTGCTAAGAGAAGATAGCACAAGTAGGTTGTGAATCTAAATGTCTTCTGTGAACCTCTTTGAATCATTAGTAATTGATCTTGCATGCAATGAACAATGTTCTCAATAAAATAATATTTTACTGGTTCTTTTTCAAAATGAATATGAAAAAGCATTTCAAGAATGTTGGCACCCACTTGTTTGTTACTATCCAATCCCAAACAAAATGCTAGCAAGGAAATATTGTCCTGTGCCCATGGCACAAAAATATCATAATCATAAGGAGGCTTATGATCTAGACTCAGACTAGAACTGCTTGTTATTCCTCTGATATAAGAATCTCTGTGTTGCATCTACTTTTCCATAATCCTCTAGCAGCTTTCCCAGGTCAATGTGCACATTTGAGTTTTGTTGTTCAAACCCTAGGTTCAACAGACTAGAAAATTCACTCTCGGTTATGGACAAAATTTTCTCCTGAGTATTTTTATTCACAATTTCTTTTCTATTTTCATCATAATTTTCAGCGCAGACCATGACAATTTCTGGGCAAGGGAATACTTTAGGTAACGCCATTGATGCCGACCCAACAACCCACGCTCTAATTTTATTTGTCGTTGCATTTATCATGGGGTTAAATGAATAAAATTTTGAACCCTTATTTGGATCATTCCACTTATTTTCAAGTGCAAATCTAATTTCCATTATTCCCTTATTTCCATGAATAGCAGGATCATAAATATCATAGAATAAATTAGTGAAACCTGGTGTTTTAAGCAAATTGTGGAATTCTATTATCCGACTTGGCCTTTTACTCATAGTCTTATTCTTGATTTTTTTTTGCCCATCATGGTAAGTTGGCAACCGGTATCACTATTTACTCGTAGGAAAATTCAAATATTTATACACAGCTACAAGCCTACAATTTATAGGGGTGATTCAAAATTAAACCCTAATAGGCTAAATGTTTTATATAATATAAACAGTAAAGTTGTAAATCAAGAGATTTGAAAAATTTAAAATGTGGGACATAGGTGCTCAGGATTTTAGTAGTTACCTGTTACCCTTAGTTTCAATTTTTGCAAACTATGACTAGGAAGAGAGCTGAGAGACTTTATTTCTTTCCTTGGACCTCAATCCTCAACCTAGAAATTTAGAATCCGTAACCCCTTTCTAAATCTGTAGACTACTTATACTTATAAATGAAAAATTAGATTAGAAACTGGAAAGTGAAACTTAAAGTGCCAAAATTGTACAATCTACAGTCGTCACACTTGTCACTGACCGTGTGAGTGGACAGTGGACACGCATCATGAATCCAAAATGGGTTTGCAAAAATGGGTTTTCTTTTCCCTTTTGACCTGAAATACAGCTTCGGTCGTTGATCTACAATCATCCAACGATCATAATGTCAGTGTTAGTCACTATCTGGTGTGGTGGCCTCGTGGGTCCCATTAATTCACCTAGTCACCTGACGGCTGACTCACCTCATGAGTCAGACGTGTCACGTCATCATCAAATGACATTGTTGGTAGACCGTGCGAGACTAGGAGTGAAACGTGTTACATGTTTAGTGACACGTATCATGATTCCAGAACGGGTTTGAAAAGATGGGGTTGCTTTTCCCTTTCATCCCGAAATACAACTTGGGTCGTTGATCTACAATCATCCAACGATCATAATGTCATTGTTAGTCATTGTTTGGTGAGTAGTGTGGTGGCCCTGTGGGTCCCATTAATTCATCTATTCACCTGATGGTTGACTCACCTCACGAGTCAGACGTGTCACGTCATCATCAAATGGCATTGTTGGTAGACCATGCGAGACTGCGAGTAGAATGTGTTAGTGTTTAGTGACACGTGTCATGATTCCAAAATGAGTTTGAAAAGATGGGGTTGTTTTTCCCTTTCATCCCAAAGTCCATCGTACATCGTCGATCTATGCTCATCCACCGATAGTTATTTGCAACAAACATTGTTAAATGTTATATTGTTATTTTTTCCTTTATAAATATTAATTAGTAATGGATAATAAGTTAATAACATTTAAAGTTATTTAATTGAATAGTAACAATTTTAGCCAATCAAATTCAAAATGCACTATTTTTTTAATAATATTACATTCTAATAAATTTCAGAGGTTGGAGTTAAGGTTAGTGTTTAGAGATTATGAGATTTATGTGGTCGCTGACTCGCTAGGTCTCCCAAACATGAGTTAAAGTAATATTTTTTATTGATTATATAGTATACTTAAAGTTAAAATGATATTTTTTATTGATTATAAGTTTAACGTTGATAATTATAATCACATATAATTCTCATACCTTATAATTAGAAAACCATAAATTCTTTCTCTAACCTTATTAATTCATTTGTCCTTCAAATTGATTATACAGTATACTTAAAGTTAAATTGATATTTTTTATTGATTATAACTTTAACGTTGATAATTATAATCACATATAATTCTCATACATTAACATTATAAAATAATGTATGTATGTTAGGTATGTTAGGTTAGGTTACGTGTCCGTGTTATGTCCCATCTTTTGAAAATCATCAATAAAATATTTGTTTTCCCATAATTAACGAACAATTAGCTAATAAAATAAATAAATTTTCAAACGGTACATAAAATTCGCCAATACAATTTTTTTTTACCCTTCAAAAGAATATCATTCACCTCATATATTATAATTTTTTACTTAAAAAGAAAATTATTCGCCTCATATATTATAATTTTTTACTTCAAAATAAAATCATTCACCAGCAATTTATGAAAAAATTGCCAATACAAACTATGAAAAATCGTAGATTTGATAATAAAAAATTCTTGCATTAAAACAAATTCCCCCCTAAAATAATGTATGATTCACCATTGGATATACGTGAATTTAATTTATATAGATTGGGTAAGTGACTTTAACTATAGAAATTCCACTAGTGGCTATGTTTTTACTTTGTTCAAAGATGTGATGAGTAAAGTACATCCTATGGTTCAGTTTTCTATTACCAAATAAGAGTATATGACTACTATCCATCCCTTTGAGAAGGTAGTTTGGTTAGAGAGGATTGGATGTGATAGTCAATATTCATATGTTTGGCTAAAAATACTATGCACTATGCATCATGCGTGTACTAAACATACTCATGTTTAGTATCATTTTGTGAGAAAAATGATTGAGAAAAAATAACATGACACTTTGAATAATGCTATAAATTCTCTTAGTTATTTTTTCTTTTGAAAAATTATTTGTATTCATTTAAATTATATTTTACTTAAGAATAATTTTATTTTATTATAAAATTATTTAAGAATCAATAATTTACTTAAAAGATTACAAAGTGATTTTTTAATTTTTAATATATTAATATTAATAACTTATTTTTTATTTAATACTAAATTGAATCTATTTCTTTTACTTTTAAGAACCAACATTTTTCTTCAATTTTCATTTCTATTTCTTATCTTCATCTTTCTTTTATTTTATCTATTTGAAATTTTTTGTTTATTTTTTAACATTGCAACAAATGTACAATTATAAAAATGAATTTATTATAATAAATAATTAATTTTTTAATTATTAATTTTTTTTCTTTAATATAAATATAATAATATATTTATTTCTAGAAAATAAGTCATGTTATTGAGTTCTATTTCTTATGTTTAATTAGTTTCTAAAATACTTAATAAGTAAAAATTAGATTGATTCTTTTTATGATTTAATATTTGAATTTATTATATATTTACAATACTTTATTCAAAATAAAAGTTTATGTGTTTCATATTTAATATACAATTAAAAGATTTATAAAAAATATATTCAATTTTATTTTTCTTTTAAAACATTTCATTTAAAAATTTATTTTAATATCTTAATATTAAATTCAAACATGTGACTTTTGGATTAAACTTATTATTAACTCATCAAATATGGATTATAAATTTGATATAAAAAAATTACAGAATTAAAGAAACCATCTAATTTAATATTTCCCCAATGTTCCGTATATCAGACCGAGATAACAGTCATATGAGGGACCAAGGTAACCGTCAAATTTCAAATTTAAGTAAGGCAGGAAAAGGCCTTTTTTAATTTTGAGAACATTACAACCTGAATTCCCTCTTAAATTTTTTTTAAAATAATAATAATAAATTAAAACATCGGAAGCAGGGAACGAAAATAATTAATAAATGAATAAATTTATAATATTTGAATTAAATTATACTAAAATTGACAGCCAAATGATCATTCATTAGACAGTTCGCTCTGGCCCGTCAAATTATTCTTATTACATGTTCATAGTGTTCAATATATACTTTTAAATGTATTATATGCAAGGTCTGATCGAAATTATCAACTATATTTTTTAAAAATATCGGTTAAAAACTTACAAACTGTACTTTACACAGCGCACAGTTGCACAGTTCATAATAACAATGATTTAAATAACAAGGCAATCATTATTCATCAGTACTGCCTTTTATACATGTTTTCAAATAAAAATAATCATTATGCAGTTTGGACCATTTTTTATTGGATAATATGTCTAGATTTAAATTAGAAGTTGTCTGTTTGTCTAAACTGAATTTACAGTTTTTTATTTGATTATTTTAAATATTTTTATCATTGAACTACAAAATAGGAGATACAATCTGATTAAATTGCATTTTTCAAAACTGATATTTGGTTGATCTTAAAAAAAACATACTAATGTTCTAGGCTATAGAGGTGGAAGCTCTCTTTGGGTCTCGCTTTTAGATTTATGTCCATGTGACTAGCGGGGAGTGTTCATTTGGGATTACACTCTATGATCCATTTTGAAGATGCATGTCCCGTCCTCTCCTCGTCCCTTCTTATATCTATTTTTGCCTTGTTTGCACTTCATAATTTTACATATTGTGCACTTTGTTACATCTTAATATATATCTTGATAATAGATCAAGGAAAGTAGAAATATTAATGTTAAAAATACATACACAATCAAAACCAAAAACTTATAAATTGAACATAGTAATATTCTCACAAATTTATAAAATTTAATTAAAAAAAATCAATATGAAATACTTTAGTTTTGTAGGGTGGTTTGTGGACAAGCCGGAATTGGGAAGGAAACACCTAGGAAAATAACACAAGTTTTATGGGAGGAATACATGCGCTAAAATTTAGCTGGCCCGGTTCAAATTTGATGAATAATTAGTTTTTAAAGAGTAAAACAAATGAAAAACGCGGTTTGAGCGGCTGGAATAAATGGAGAGGATTGAAGTCAAAGTTAGTGGAAATTGAAGGAGGCATGTTTATGTGTATTATTGAATTCCATTGAATATGATTACAACTGCACCGTCAAACACGGTACTGAATAAGAGTTAAAGAGCCTCCGTCATGAATGGTTTACGGAGATGTGTGTTTGGTTAACGGTTACTAAATTGTATACTGGGTCAGTGCGCTTTTACGTTATTTCTCATGTCATTTTGGTTAAGGATTGGTTGTTCCGCTGGGATAATTAGGTAGTCTCTGAAGGTATATTTGGGTGTGAATTAAGTTTAGTTTGTTTGTTTTTTAAATAAATCAAGTAAGTTTTGTAGGTCTAATTTTTTTATTTTTTTTAAAATAAATATTTTGACTATTTTTATAAGCTGTTGCATATTGATTTAAAATATATATTTTGTATTTTATTAATGGTAAAAAGTATTTTAAAAGGGTAAGGTAGGTTGGGTGTTTGGGTGAGATCGTGATATTTCTTAGTTAACTAAAATAAAGTGTTTTGAAAGGGTCTTATTATTTTTATAAAATTGTTAGTAAATAATTTCTTGTTCAAAGTACAATTGTAACAAGGTTGTTTAAAACAAATCATAAAAATGAATAAATAATTCCATAACTAGATATAACAAGTCACACACCCTTGCATATTTTGAAAGACCTTTCTTCATCCTTTGAAACACTATCCAAGAAAATCAATAATTCAAATCCTTTGACTTCAGAGAGAGGAGAAGAAATTGTCTCTAAGGTCCCAACTAAGAATAATGCATAAGGAGAGGAGCACCCATTTGGGGAAACTAAGCATTGTGTGGAAGTTGTAACACCGCTCGAAAAGGCACATTGAAAACACTCATTAAAATAAGAGAAGCAACCGGAATAGGAGCTTTAGGCAACATAGGTGTATGAGGCACCTCTGCCCAATCAATAATAACAAACGCTTGAGTCTCTAAATCAAAATTAATAACAACCAAATTCAATGTGAGATGTTCATGGATTGCATTCTTCCACCAAGAGGAAGATCTTGACACCTTGGGGTCATGAATTCAGATACCAAATGACATGTGACGAAGCACCACCTATAAATGAAGGTGATGCCTTTGTAATCAAAAGATTGACTCTGAGAATGATCCAATACTTGCAAAACAACATTCACTGAGAGAGGTTTGGACAAAACCAATTCCATCAAAATGCAAATAAAGGTGGTGCAATGAAAACTTTTATCAACATGATCGGCTCTAATTAAATGACCAAAAGAGATGCTAATACCCACATAGCAATATTTGCACAAAGGATGAAGAGGCGGACTAGGGATGTAAATCTACAAATGACGTATTGAAGATTTAGTAAAGGGATTAAAGAGAGGATTCCAAGGCTTCAACAAAAGGCATGTTTGCCAATATTTTGATTGGAAATTGAGTTGAAACCAACGACAATAAACCCTTGAGACAAGGATAAATTTTAGATTTCCCTTTTGTAATAGGTCACCACTTTTCAAAAAGTCAACAATTAAGATGTAAAGTTAAGACCATTGTATATCGAATTTGTGAAACAACTCTTGTATTCCTCATTTTTAAGAGCCCCTACACCAAAAGCACTACTAGGGGAGACAAAGAGCATGGAAGCATAGATATCCCAACCTTAGGGAGAGTAGATGAAATACAAACAAAAGGTACATGATGAGTAGACATAGCATAATGCTTAGAAAGAGAATCTTTATAAAAAAATATTTGCATAAATTGAAAGTCGTAAAAAAACTAAAAAGGGTCTAGTAAAAAATTGATTCTATTGGTTGCATGGACAATATTAGTTGGGGAGGGGCCAATGGAAGTAACAATAACAAAATACACACACACGCACGCATGCACGCACACGTGCACGCAAAATTTTAGGACAAATGACACACTAGCAACGAACTTATTTAGTTTCTACATTTACTCCCTACATTTAATTATATGTGTGACATAGATCTACCCCAGCTCAAAATTTAATATAAGTTAATTATTTTCTTAATTTTTTATATTTGTTTAATTAATATAGATTAATGTAAAAGGGTGTTTATTGCCTTACACTTAGAATATTGTAGACGAATATGCAAACCCTCTAGACAAATATAGTTAGTGGTAATGAATGAATAATACATTAAGTATAATTAAATACTAATACATTATAGTGAAAATTACACATTTTCCCTTCATTTTATATTTATTTTGACAAATTCATTATTAATGAAATGACTAGTGTACACAATAGTGTATCTTGGTGGAAAAGTCAGCAAGTAGTTTGAACCTAAGATGAGTTAATCCGCACACATCTACAAGGATTGATCTTGATCCTCAATTCAAATATCTATTTATATACCTAGTTCACATATGTAGGATGTGCAGCTACCCTAGGTCAGTTTCATAAAATATGAAAAATGGACCTTAATTTTTTTTAAAGTTCAAGTTCTCACCAACTCTTTCTAACTAATTATTAAGTTCATCTAAGTTTGAAATTTTTAACTTATGTGCTAGGGTATCTTATTTTAGAAAAAAAAAAAAAAAATTCAAACCATAGAGACATCCTAAGGTATTGGAGTATCATACAACAACACCATAAAGATTTGACATTGTGTCATCAACTTACATTAGCATCATAGGTAAATTACTAATGCTTGGTTTGTTGCATTTGATTATTTTTATGAAACCATTGGACCAACGAAAGGGTTTGAATAAAGAAGAATATTCCTTGTTTATTAAACTCCTAAAAATGTCCATCAAAACCACCCTTTTTAGATATAGATCTAGCAAACATCAAGGCAAGAAAATTCCCACTAATAATTTTTCCTAAGATTATTTCTACACACATTTCAAACTAATGTTCAAATTCCAAATGTGTTAGTGCGGAGATATCAAATAAGAGCATCAAGAAAAAGATTTAATTAATTATGAGGAAAAAAATCGAATAAGAGCATCAAATTCTATAGCATCTACATATTTATATATTGTTATTTTTATTATCGATAGGTCAACTTAGGAGAACAAATCCCTTACAATTTAATGATCTCTCTTAGATATTTGTAAACACCACTTGTCTTTCACAATTAGAAAGGACTAGACCATGAAGCAAACTATAAGAACAAAATGCACAACTAACAAGATCAAATAAATATATCATTAGAAAGAACTACACCATAGAGACAACCTAAAGCCACAAAATCATGAAAAAAAAAACAAAAGAAGATTTTATTTCTACACAAGATTCAAAATACAAGTGTAGATCCAAATTATTATTTTTATGCCAACAAAATAGATTTTAACACCTAACAAAATCGATTTTAACACCTAACATTGAAAGTACATCTGACATAATTTCTAAAGCTAAATATCATGATCCTTTTCATACAATTTTGTAACATTTTGTTTAACCGTCTCTTTCACAATTGGATAGTTTAGGTCAATCTACCTAGTAGTGGAGAGAACGCTTTTTTTGAGTTCGTTAGGTAGAAGGGACGAAAAGCTGGCCCCTTTCCGCGTACACGCATTTTCTTCTTCTATCATGCCTCTCAATATGGACTGACTTTCCCACTCTTCCACTGATGCAAAGATCGCTGTACGGCACGTGAACAACAAGATACGTTCAATTTCAAACTCTGACTCAGCACCTTCTACAGTTACCTATGTTTCCTCATTTTTCCATAACAATGAATTCCACGGAAAACAAAAAGGGCAGAGTACAGTTGAATGCCGTAACACCGATGCAATAATCCACTGTTAAACAACAATAATTATCAATAATTACAATCATCAATTTCATATTTGCAAGTCAGAAGATTAACATTACAGACAATGATAACAATTAGTATTCTCTAATCACAGTCACAGATGGGCATTTTCCCCTATCTCACACTGCCATTCCCACGGACTGCACTGTTAACATGTCAAAAAAAAAACCCCAAAAAACCCCCAAAAGAAACCCCGAAAAACCCCTAATTTCTGTCCGAAGCCAAAATCTCTTGACCCCCGTTAAATCTCCCCTAGGCGTCGTCAGAGCAGCCATTAACGAGGTAGGGAGTTTCCCAGACATGGAACAAATTCTCCTCATTGTGCAAAACAAAGAGCCGATCGCCGCCGACGGCGATATCCGCAATCTCACCGCCGGCGCCGCCTTTGTTTCTGAGCTGCGAGGTGAGCACCCAGTCGGGCCCACACAAGACATTGACGCCGCCATTACTGGTCGAAAAAAGCTGCGATCCGCAAGCCGCGAGCTTCGAATAGCACTTCTCCTCAACATTCGATGCTTTGCTGCCCGGCCTGTTCCTGTGGCTCCACTTCACATGCCCATCGTGCCCGTTCCCCTGCCCCTGCCCGTTGATTCTCATATCAATGAACCCAATGTGATCAAACTGGTTGACGACGCAAATCGTAGCGTAGTCCTCGAGAGCCACGTTGTCCAACACAATCTTATCCGCCTGTCGTTGCTCAGTCCACGACCAGACGACGCTCCGGCACCGGAAATCCACCAGGCTGACGTGGCCGCGGTCGCTCCGGGGATAAAGCGCGGAGACTGCGAGCAACCGGCCGGACGAAAGCCACTGCAGCTTTCCGGCGTCTCCAAGGGCTTCGCAGAAGAAATCCAGCTGGCGCCCCGTCACCTGGTCCCAGACCCCCAGGCCGTGTTCATCGCTCCGACCCCTACAGCTGGCGTACACGTGGCCGTCGCCGTTGCAGAGCGCGCCGGCCCGGAAATTAATCTGCTGTCCTGAATCGCAGAGCTCGAATTTATGCTGCATCTTGCCTGTCCGCGTGTTAAAGCAGGCCATTCCACCTCGGCCTGGCTTGTCCACGCTGGCGCAGGTGGAGATGACGAGGCGCTGCGGGTCGAGAAACCCTACGTCGTTAACGGCGTTAAAGTGCAGAGAAAGCGGGGGGAGTTCCTCCATTGTCCAGTCGTAGACATGGACCATGCTGCCGTGAGCCACGCAACACCCGCCGTGACCGTCGGCTCGAATAGCCGTCGCGTCGCCCGTCGCCCGCCCGCTGACGGAGGTCGCGAGTTCGACTCTGTTCCCGTCCAAACGGCCCCATCTGGTCCTGTGGATGCTATCAATCAGGCCGTAATACAGGGCTTCTCTGTACAGCGCCTTTTCCGACATGCTGGGCGGAATATGAAGATCCCCTGTGCGGAGAAAATCCAAAAGGACGGAAAAATAGGCCGGATTTCGATCGATAAAGTACTCGTCCTGTTGATCTGAGGAGTTCCAGTCCGGGTGAATCATGGCCCCCAGCATCGATTCTCGTCCCGCCCGGGCAATCGTTGCCCGGCTCGTCATGAACCGCGTTCCCCCAACATTTAATGTCACAGTTCCGCTCACCATTTGGAAACAAAGAAATCAAAATCAATCCGTTTTTCACAGATCTTTCACAGAAAAATTCCTCTGCTGTAAATCATGGAGGACGGCATGAGATGCCTGCAGAATCAAAGAAATCAGTCTATTTTTCACAGATCTTTCCCGGAAAAGAAAAGAAAAGAAAATCTCCTCCGCTGTAAATCATGGAGGACGGCGGATGCCTGCAGAATCGAAGAAATCAATCAATTTTTCACAGATCTTTCCGTGAAAAGAAAAGAACAGCTCCTCTGCTATAAATCATAGAGCACGGCAGATTCCTGCAGAATTGTGGTTATGGAATTAAAGAAACGAAACCCGCAGGGGGGGAATAATATAACAAACGGTCCCGAAGTTTCCGTTCGAATTGCTGGTCGTGTATGATTTGAATAAAATGTTCCCCATTCACACTGCGTACTAGGAAGTACCCGTTGCCGTCTAATTTAAGCGGGCTGCCGCAAGCGACACGCGAGAGATGTTTTATTGGTTATGGAGTTTGGGGGCTTCTTGCATGTCGACTGGTCATATTGGAGGTTTCTCTTTGCTTGACTCGAGGGTTTGTTTACCTGTCCCTTTCGCTCTCTTTCTAAGGAACATCAAGTTGTTGGGAGATAAATTCCATTTTCATTAGCCTACATGCAAGTAATTTCCTCCCTACTTCGTCACATGTATGACCATTCAACAAATAAATAAAAAATAAAAAATAAAAAATACACTTGTTATCTAATAGAGAATAGGGATTGCTTTTTACTATATTTGAATAAAATAGTTATAAAAAGGAAGGTTATGTGTGGCCTGTGGGTTCTTGGTATTTTTGTGAAGTTATATGATTATATAATAGAGAATAGGGATTACAAAGTTACAAGAATGAAAGTTATGTCAATGGGTCCTTAGCATGTTGGTGAAATTGAATGGTTATAAATGAGCCCACCAAAGATCAAGCAATTCTTGTTGACTGCAAGACCCAACATCATAAGGTTGTGATCATGACTTGAACAAATTTGGTACAATAGTTACCCTTTGAATAGAAATTAACTAGGTATTTGTTGACCAATAATTTTAACAAAATCTACGACCATTTTAACAAATCTTCAAATATATGCATTTGTTATCTAACAGAGTAGGGATCGCCTTTTATTATATTGAACATAAGAGTTACCAAAATGAAAGCTATGTGAGTGGAACCTTGGTATGTTGGTGAAGTTGAATGATTGTCTAATAAACAATAGGGATTACACAGTTACAAGAATGAAAGCTATGTCAATGGCTCTTTGGTACGTTTGTCAAGTTGAATGGTTTTGAGTAAACCCATTAGGGATCAAGCAATTCTTGTTGAGTGTAAGACTCGGACATCATAAGGTTGGGATCATGCCTCGGGCAAATTTGGCAAAAAAGTTACCATATGAATAGAAATGAATTGGATATTTGTTAACCAATAATTTTAACAAATCTATGAACATTTCAACAAATCTTCAAAAATATATATTTGTTATCTAATAGCAAGTAAGGGTTACTTTAGAGAGAGAGACTAGAATGAAAGCTACGTAAGAGAGTCTTTGGTATGTTGGTGAAGTTGAATGGTAATGAGTTAGCCCACTAGAGATCAAGTCTTGTTGAGTGCAAGGCCTTGATAAGGTTGGGGATTCTTCTATAGGTGAATTTGGTAAAATAGATACCTCCCTTACTCAGGTGTTAGCCAAAGAGGTTTCAACCAAAAGACTTGTGCTAGTATATCAAGTACCTAAAAGGGTTTTGTGGATGATATAAAATCCTCCATCGAAAGATCACAAGCTATCAATAGGTAGTTGAAAGGAAACACTGGATTACAAAGAATTATAACTCAACTAATATAGGGTTGAAAGAGAGATCAATATAAAATCATTTCATAAACTAGTGAACTACTTTACTCCAACTATATTTTACATTCTTCTTGCTTAGTAGTTGCAATTGCAAATAGGAACTATTTAGTATAGCTATTTGAATATTATCAGTTTTTGGAAAACTATTGTATTAATTCTTTTGAATAGAATTAATTGGGTTTTTGTTGACCGTTAGTTTTAGATGTTTAGTGTTACATTTTTCCAATAGTGCAACGGTAGGGAATAAAAGAATAAACTAAGAAATGCAAACGAAATCAAAACTTATTTTCCTATCATGATCTCTAATTGAGCAAGGGAAGGATGGAAATTCAAATGGAAATAAGAATTGAGAGAAGGGATTCTTGATAAAGGATTACATGCTTTCAACACTAAAAGGAGATCACTTAAAATAATATGATTTCAAGCACATAAGAGGTCCTAATTGTATCGTCTTAAAATGGAAGCACTTCCATGTTAAAAGTGTTTAGCCCTCTGAGTGAGTGGTCTGGGGTCATGTCAAGCACCTTGATCGGATTTTTGCACGGATCTGGCTTTCTCCCCCCGTTCTGCTTCTCTCTCCACCTGTTTTCACTATCTTTCTGCATTTCCTAGCACTCTGGATTGAGGTCCTAAGGTTTTTGACCTCAAGGTCAAAGATGACCTTGAGGGTCAAAGACGACCTAGACCCTAACCTAGGTCAAGGATGACCTCAACCCTGACCTAGGGTGGGGTCTACCTCGTCCTTGACTGAGGGTTCAAATTTCAAGGTCCCATGATTTTCGGGTTTCGAAAAGATTTATTTTACCACTTCCGGATTGGCCATTTTGGGTTTCGGAATGGTAAATACTTAAATTGCATTTAATTTGGGTCCATTTCTAAGGGTTAAGGTTAATTGAGATTTAATTCTCCAATGTCAGCCTTCTCTAGAGGTTTGTGCCCTAGATCACTATAAAAGGAAGCCTTCCTCTCTCATTTCATCCATCACTTTTTGCAGTCAAGCATCCATTATCAAGTAATCTCTCAAGTGCAATCAAGTTTCCATCCATTATTCATCTCAAGGATATTTTCAAGATCAAGCAAGCATCTATTCAAGCTCTCCATTGAAGATCAATGATTCAAGTATTCAAGCCATTGAAGGGATTTGGTTCAAGCATGCAAGATTCATCATTCAAACCCTAGATCTAGCCATCATGATGGTGTGATCTTCCTTCAAGATCCTTTGTTCATCTTCTAGATCCATTCATTCTTCTATCAAGGTGGATTCCAATCATACAATCATGGAGGTTTTGGATTTACATTCATGGTTTTGATTTACATTTGCCATTATTGTGTTCAACCTTTCATATCAATATATAGTTTGTTTACATTTGAAATACAATTACATATCTATTGAATTGCATAGCTTCATTGTTAGATCTACTTCTACTACTTGCTAGCATTCTCCATTTCAAATTCATTATTAAGGTTGATTCTAAACCGGGGTTTGACCAAGGCAAACCCCTCATCCAAACAACAAAAACCCTTTTTCTTGCAGGTACAGGTACAGGACTGCGGATCTGAGCTTGGATTTGGATACCCTTTTTGGCAAACTTCTGAGATCTGCGAACAAAATCAAAGATGACTTTCAGAATTTCGAAGTAGTCTTTGACTTTTTATCGGGGTCAAAGACTACCTACTACCGGAAAGATAAAAAAATTTTGGGTTTTCTTCGTCTCGACATTTCCAACCCAAAGCAAGCTATAGAATTGCTCGAAATTGCACATAGACATCAAAAATTAGCATTTGCCAGATTTGACCTATTTTTGAGGTTAGTATTTGCATTTCTTTACATGTTCACATTATTTCCCATCACACACATCCCTCCACTACATTTCTATATCTATCCTATAAGGTGAACAACCCTAATTTCACCTTATTCACTAATTAAGGATACACACCTTCAAGCAAGGATAATAGCCTCATAAAGAACAAACAATCTATGCAAGAAAGGAAACCCATTGAAAAAGGTACAACTCAACAAAGGGAAAGTGGATCCTAAGGTAGGACGAATGTTTGAAAACTATTATTAACCCCCAATATAGAGACAAGAATGATTAGGATATTATGTGTGTATCCAAGTACGATTGCACATTAAATTGTACTGCCATGAATGGCAATGAATCCCTAAAAGGTAAGCTATTAATGTCACACAGTAAAGAGAAACATGGTAGGAAAAAAATGTTATTTATAAGGGATGGGAGAAAGGTGCCACTTATTGCCACCTATTATTTGAGCTATACCAGAATTGATAAATGGTTGAATTTTACACTCTAAATCTTGACATTAATTAGTGGAATGACCATACAATTGATGATACACACAAACAAAAGAATTTTCATGAATTTTCTTACATGTTCTCTTTCATTTTGGCTTGAAGAAGGTCAAACAAGATACTCTCTCATTTAGATGAAAATTTAGGAGAGAAAGAAAGAGATATATTAGATGATGGGAGAGGGGATGTCTATAAAGGATGAGGTTGGAAACCTAAACCTTCTTTAGAAAAGTGTGATGTAGATTTCTCATGAGCCTCAATACTTTCTTTGCATATATCCTATATCATGTCCATTATATCCATGTTTAGAAAGTTTTTTTAAACCAACTATGTATTGTTTTTCCAAATCAAATCTAGGATCTTTAGCGGGTGTTGAAATATCAAAAGGAGAGAGCTCACTATTACTTTCAATCAGGTCAATTCTAAAGAAGCCCAATCATCATCAAGACGTGTTAGAAGAGGAAGAGGTTGGAACGGGTTTAGAAGAATATTAAATAATTGAACACGCGACTCTTTCAAGGCTTTAGTTTTGAATTTGGGGACTTTATATTATCCACAAAAGGAGGACCTGAAGTCTAATGAACCCTACTTTTTCTCTAATAATCATTATTTATAGGAAATTGTGTTGTAGAAGGAACCATAGTATAAAAAGACTTTATCCATCCTACTTTTTCAACATCGCTATGCAATGTTGTATTAGTTGGTAGGGTGTACATCACGTTTTCATGAATAAATTTGAGTGAGCGATGACACATAGAAAGGATTTCTTGCATAGGAATCATTGTCCTCCTAGAAGTTTATAATTGAGAGTATTGGGCAAGACATGGATAGGCATGGGTAAACACAAGGGACCTACCTCAAGAGGTAATGTAATTGAACATAATCATTGTCTACCAACATTATCAAAGTCATGAATGGAGATAGAATCGTGTTTGAATGAGGTATAATTAGGTTGAGTGAGAAAAGCATCTACATTGATGTTATATAACAAGCCAATGCTACAAACATTAAGCTTTGATCCATTATCAACTAAGGTATGTCTTATTGCATTACAATTAATGACCAATAATAATGAGGGGATCATACTAATTTTGAACTTTTAAAGGAGGTAAGTCATATTTTTAAAACATAATATCCATCTTTATTTCATACATACAATCAAGAAAAACTCTACACCATTCATTTTAGTAGAAGGTGATACAACAACCTTTTGTAAGGCTTCTTGGAGCATCCACATTTCCTCACCCTAAATGATCAATTATCTCTCAAACACATGATTCTACCTTAGCTCCATATATTTCTTGTTATGAAAATGGTGTCTCAACCTTGCATTTCCATAAGGTTAATAGTTATAGTAAGTTTAGTTTGATCCTAGATTGGTCCAAAATTTTCCCCAAAGTTATTGATTGAAAAAACAGGCATGCTGATAAAATTTTGTTGCAAAATCATGTCTATATTTGAAGCCAATTTTGAAGGCCTTAGAGGCTCCAAAATAGCCCAAAAATGTTTGAAACCAACATAGCGGGTTATAGCTTGATAGAGCACGTCATGAGCTATCAAGTTCTCCAAATGGTTTGTCAATTGGACACCTAATTCAAAATTTATGGCGTTTGAAAGTTGGGTCTCAAAATAAGAAATAAAAAATGTGTTGGACATATAAATGACTTGTAAAATGGAGTTACACGTGTTGGTGTGTATTTTGAAAAATCATAGGGCATCTTAGATTGGAGATAAGACCGTGCTTTTGTAATACAGTTTGACGATTTCATGTATTGTATCTCCTATATTTAGGTGTGTGAGATGGAGGTTGTGTGTAAGAGTCTAATAGTTGTTGAGTTACATATGGATCTATGTTCGGTGATACTCTTGTGAGAAGCTTTCTCTGAAAGTATATTGTATTGTGTTGTTGATTTCAAGTAATATATTGGGCAACTTTGGGAGTGTGTGGTTTTTCTCCAAAAAGTTTTTCCCCGCGTAAATTATTGTGTTTTGTTGTGCATGTTATTCATGTTAAGTTTTTGTAACTATTATAAAGATCTAAGAATTTTTTTGCATAACCCTCCTCTCAAGGTTTGTATAGGAAGTTATTTCGTTGCCTTAATTTTCTTAAATTTCTAGACATAGTCAAATTTTATAGTTCAAACTTTAGAGTCCTTTTCAAGGTTGGACTTTAGAGTCTAAATGAAAGTCAAACTTTTGATTTATTTTGTAGATTTTCACTTTGGAGTTAGTGTGTAGGCTTGACTTTTAAGTTAGGGTGTAGGTTAGAATTTTATGTTCATGTGTAATACACTAGTCTTTTGTGTAGGCCAACAATCCTATTGACACCACTTATATTGGATTTTATTAGTGATGAAAATAAAGGATAAAAATCCAATAATGAAATATATTTAACATTTGAGTTGTTGAACAGAGAAAAATTCTTAGCTAAAAGAATCAAACACACGGATCCGGAAAGAGTAAGATCCAAAAAAACTAGGTTTCTAGGAGGGAGATTTATATTAGACAGCTTGGTGTTGGCATAGAAAATAATTGAATAGAATAAAAATAAGACACAATTTACTCATCAAATTATATTTTGACAAAATATATGATCAAATAACGTTGTATTTTATCTCAAAAATGCTTGCATAATTAGCGACTCTAGTCAAAAAATTTATCTTCAAAGATCAATAAGAGAATGTTTTCATTTTCCCATACCTCTATGTTTTCACTATCAATGTTCTTGGATACTTGCTAGACCATGCTAAAAAATAACATATAATTCATATCATTTCACTAGAATCACTACTTGGTAGTGACGTGGCCCTTAATTATCATTTTATTGGTGATGATTCATTGTTCATCCAGATTCCTAAGAAGACCTACACAATACCCTAGGAGCTTTAGAATTTTTTTGTTAGCTACTAAGTTCCTACTCTCTCTAAATAAAAATTAGATTTATGCCAACTTTGATTGACCTACCACCTTTATGGTTACTTGTAATGGAAATTCATCAAACATGATGTAGTTTCAAGAACATGATGTAGTTTCAAGATATTTGAGCATCTCCTTTGGCATTCAAGTCTCTGAAAGTGGCTCATTAATAAACTAGAAAGTACTTTTAGTTTTGGTCAAATGAATTTCTTCATATTGCTAGATGCATTCAACTTGCCAACAAAATTCTAATAGCTTTTCAAATTTATATTTCAAATCTTGTTAGCTCCATAAAAAAGTAGCTACAACCAATTACCTCAAATCATTAGGGGTTTCCTTTGTTATAAATGAAACATCAAAAAAGATAGATACCTGCTTCTTGATTTTATTATACTTGACCAAAAATTAAATTTGACTTAGAAATGATTAATCTATTTACAAAAGGGTTTCATTTCCTGTAAATGAAATAACAAAAAAGATAGATAGTTGCTTCTTGATTATATTATATTTGACTAAAATAATAACGAAGTTTATGCTTGATTAATCTATTTACAAAAGGGACCTACCTCATGGTGAAATGGATGATTAAAACTCTCCATGTTTACATAGGCTACAAAATTGTTAATAGGCTTAGAATTGCTATAGTCAAAACTATTAATGCTTACAAAAAAGTTTGATGGAAAGGTAAAATTATTATGGCACAATACTTCAGACCTCAAGCTTCTAGGAAATTCTTAAAGTATATAGAAAGCATGTGAGTTAGTCTCTTTTTATCTTGAATGGAAAGGATAATATAGTGGAATGGTATGATATGTATAAATCAGAAACCTCCCCTAACTCTTAATAGTCAATTACATAGAAAGATCCTATTTAAAAGAGGAATAACAAAATTTAGAGATATTTGAGATTTTGCAACCTTAACATGGAAAAGTGGCATGCAACTTAAGCATGGTTAAACATTGCCCAACACTTTATTAATAGGATCCACAAAGTTTAATTTCAATTCTTTTTGCTCTACAATTAAAATTTCCAACTCCCATCTTATGCATTTTTTTACATATTGGAGGTGTTTCCTAGCATATAACATATTTTCCTCCCCTTAAGCTAATCTAATTAAAACTCCTACCTCTAGTCCAAACTCAATCAAGGTTTAATATAAAATGGAAAGTGAATTGGTTCAAATCTAATTAATTTAGCTTGATCCTAGCAAAGCAAAGGCTAAAAACTATTTTTAACTTGTTAGATTATATACAATAAAATAGTTGTACGAAAATGTATTACTTACCTTTATACAAATATTTTTCTAGGATTTAATTACTCACAAAATAAATTCCTCTTTAATCAATATATAATATTATACATGAATACTTAAGTATAAAATTATTTTTCTTAATAAAATTCCACTAATAAAAATAATCATACATATCTTTTCTCCAATATTATTATTATTAGTTCACTTATGCTTTCGTTAAGATGCTAATATGCTATTAATTTGACCAATAGAATATTAGAATTTTTTCAGCTCTATAGTCTATTATATAGTTTATTATTTTTAGTATATTTTTAGAAATGTAAAAAGACTATTTATTTAAGCTCCTATTGGCTCTGACCAAAAAAGGCAAGGAGAAAAATAATTTTCATCACAAAAATTAGAGAGAAATTAAAATATCAAACTATGGCCAAATAATTTTGGCACAAATATCATGGAACCTGTCCGTCTGTTTAAATTAAATGCTTTTTATCTCGATCATTCTCTATTTTTTATCTTGATCATTCTCTGCGGATTTAATTGTTACCTGACGACACAGGAAACCACTGACAACAAAGCATTGGTGGCTTCAGAGATCCATAGTGAAGCAGAACGTTGGGGATGCAAGAGGATTAATACTCATCTTGCTACTATCCGCTAGCAGGGCTTAAACTACTCAAAAAAATGCATGCAAAATGATAGCAAATTCATCATTTCCTTCCTGTCTGATCTTTCAGGAAGTTTTTAATGTCCAGAAATGATATCCTGGCCGTTTGCCTTAAAGCTTCCCTAAACCAGTGAGTTTGTCCAGCTTTGAGGTTTTTTTTGAAATATTTGCTTAATATTTTAAAAAATATTGTCTAGCTAAGGAAGTCTCTCAAGTCACTTTTTTTTAGCACCCAGATTCAGAAATATGAGAAAAGCATTGCCCTCGAAGAAAGCCTCTTAGATCTCCATTTTTTAATACCCAGAGTCAAAAATATGAAAATACCCAAGATGTCGCTCACCCAGTTTTAGTATTAATGTCCATATTTTGCCTTTTTGTTTCTCTATTTGCATCAATGTAATTGTTTGTTGGGATTTTTAATTTGCAATTATTTTTCTGATGATGAGTATAATTACCTTCTCATTAAAGATTTCCAACAATTGCAGGGTCTTTCCACTGTTGAACGATAGAAGAGCCTACGAGATGTATCTGATGCTTTGGAAGAAAACGAGGGTTTGATCAAAATGGAGAATGAAGCTCATGTAAAAGTGGCATAAGTACCTAGCATTCCAGAGTCCTTAATTTCCCGTTTAAAACTTTATCTAGAAAGGTAATTAAACCCTCGATTTCTGATTTCTTTCTTTTGACTTGTTTCAAGTGTGTCTCTGCATGTGTGCGTGTCATGGGAATGTAGAGATGCATAATAATTATCTCCCTGGATCTTCCTTGGCTAGTAGGGAAATTTGAAGGCCATCCCAAGCCCCTGGCTATATTGGATAGTTGGAGTCTAGAGATGTCTAATGGTCATCACATTCAGTAGCAGTTATGTGACAACAATAAAGTACCACCAAGTATGTTCTTTTCTTTCTTCCCATCATTTCTGTAAAATTTTACTCGATGCGTGTGATTTTATTCAAAATGTTATAAAAAAATTTCCTTAGCATTTTTTTTGTTACAATTTTACTCTCATACATGTGATTTTCTAAAAATACAGTTTTTTTTTTTCTTCGCATCTTTTCTATAAAATTTTACTCAGATACGTGTGATTTTCTATAAATGTTCGTCAGAAACTTTTTTTTTTTCACTTGTTACTGTGAATGTCCAGCGAAAAAGTTGAATTCTCAGTACTTAAATTTCCAGCAAAGCAGTTTTATTCCTAATTCTGTAAATAGTTTTCTTCAACTTCAAACAAGCAAGAATTTGTCAAATGCAAGTTTAATCTATAATGCTATTTTCCAGGTTTTTATGGATTGACTCCAGATAAATATACTGTAATTATAGATGTTTGGTTAAGTTAAATTTTATTGTAGTTCTGCATGATTTTCACTTTTTTTTTCAGCTGACATCTACTAAGTAAGAGTGATGAACTATGTATGTTCACATACAAGTAATCGAGCAGTAGAAAAAACAACTAATCAATTACCAGAATAAGAGGAGTAACTTGATAAAAAAGTTAAAGGAACTGTGTATGTTCACACACATGATCCATCGATAGAATAACAACTTTTCCATTGGTGGAATTAGAGTAACTTGATAAAAAAGTTATAAGCAGAGAAGAGTAAGAAATTGTGTATGTTCTCACGCACATAATCTACCATTAGAATTCATCACCTAAAAAAGAGTATCTTGATAAATCAGATTAGGCTACTTAATTAAGGAAATAAGGGCATTTTAACAATAATAATCCATGGCCAAAAAAAAAAGAGTAACTTGATAAATCAGATTAGGATACTTAAATAAGGAAATGAGACTATTATAATTACTAACAATGACCCATAAAAAATGGAGTAATCCATCACCAATAAAAGAAAGAGTAACTTGATAAATCAGCTTACGTTGCTTAATTGAGGAAATGAGCCCATAATAATAATAATCCATCATGGGAGAAAGAACAGTACCTTGATAAATCAAATTAGGCTACTTAGGCGAGAATATGTCATAATAATAAAATTAACTGTATATGTTTTCAATTGATATTTCACATCACATTTAAAAGATGAAGAGAACAATAACTTGATACTGACTAATTAAGATCTAGACTAATTAAAGAGCAACACAAATAAAATCTAACTGCTCCTCTTTCTCCATTGCAAGGCCAGACTCCTATTTTCCTGTGCATATTTGGACATGAAGCGGCAGGGTAAATTCCCTTCCCCTTTTAATGAATCTAATCAATTTCGTAAAAATGGAGAGAGTAGATTAACTTATCTTACCAATTTTTAAACCCTAATGTCAATTAGGGTTTCATTATATGTGTAATTGGGGTTGATTCAGATCACAAGGGCTTATCAATCAGGCCTGTTTACATACTTTTTCATTGAAAATATAATTTATCAGTGTGTACTAATATATAATGGTGAATACAGAGTGGTAGTAAGTGTGGGAGAAGGGGTGACTAATATGAAGGAGGGAGACCATGTTCTGCCTGTATTTACAGGGGAATGTGGAGATTGCAGGCACTGCAAATCAGAATAAAGCAATATGTGTGATCTGCTAAGGATAAACACAGACAGAGGGGTTATGATTAGTGATGGCAAGTCAAGGTTCTCCATCAGGGAACAACCCATTTATCACTTCCTGGGGACATCCACATTCAGTGAATACACCATTGCACATGTTGGTTGTGTTGCCAAGATAAATCCTGCAGGTTCTCTGAGCAAAACCTGTATTCTTAGCTGCAGTGTCTCCACAGGTCAATTAAAATTATTAATCAATTGATATCATAATATTTGTGGATGTTGGTCCATGTTTATTATGGATTGTACTTAAAATTCTATGTGAAATCAAGGATGGGAGCTACATTGAATGTGGCCAAACCTAAGAAGGGTTCAACCGTAGCAATATTTGGTCTTGGAGGTGTTGGGCTTGCGGTAAGACTTAATTGATTAGTTTTATTTTTACATATTTTATCTCAAACAAATTCAATTTTCTATTTTCATTAATTTTAAAAAATTGAATTCTACTAACTATTGAGATTTGAAAGCTTCAATTATTTTAATTTTATAATTAAAAAAATAGGAGCTTGTATATGTTCAAAGATGGTACCTCATATATTAACAATTTGAGGCACTTTAGTGTGCGTTGAAACATTTGTTCAGATCTCATTTGCCTCCATGCCCCATTCCAATGGAATTCAAAAGTAGTTAGATTCTAAAAAGTGATTGCCATGGATAATACTAAAATTAAAAGTTCACTAAAAGTTTTCAATTTTTTTTATTTTTGGCATTGTTCTATTTTTATTTTACACTTATTTTAGCAATGTAATTATTTATATAAATTTTAAAATTCCATATTTCTTTTTAGATCATAGTACCAAATTCTCTCTTTCCCTCTCCCTCTCCCTCTCCCCATCTCTATATTTCTATCGCTACTTCTCTCCATATCTCTCCATCTTTATATCTTTGTACCTCTAACACTCTATATTTTTCTTTCCTTCCTCTCACCCTATATCTTCATCTCTTCCTCCTTGCCATATCTCTTCTTCCATGTCTCCTTATATCTCTATCTCAAACTCTTCATCCCCCATTTTCCCTATCTCTTCCTATCTTTATCTCTCTCTACCTCTTCCTCTCTATCTATTTTTCTCCTTCTTCCCTCCCTCATTACCTTCATCTCTACTTGCATCTACCTTGAACTATCCACATTGTTTTTGGACTTCAAAATTTGTTCTATATATCAACTCTTTTGTAACATATATGATTCCCAAAATACAATCTACAATGTCTTCTTTTATATGATTATGTTCCACATCATATTCAACCCTTCCATACTTCAACAATATGCAATATAGAATTCTTCTCTCAAAATCACATCCAAATTTTAACTTAAAACCAGTACGTCTCATTCAATATAACTATAACACTTTCTCAACTCATGTGCAACACAATTTATTCACTCTACCCTAGCCAAATTTTCATTTCACCATATCTTACCCCACAAAACATTGCATTAGAGGCAGGAACTATGACGCTTGCATCCCTTATTTTACAATTATTATCATTTATTTTAAAACTCTTGAAAAAAGTTCAAAACCAAAATTGAATTCAAGATTAAAATCATAAATGTACAATCTCAACTAATAATTCTTACAAAAGGTAACAGAAGCTTTAATCTCAAAGCTAAGAATATTATTTCACAACATTGTATGTTATCTGCTAATGAAGAAAAAATTTCATAATCTTTAATTATTATTATTATTATTATATGAAATCTGCCTTCTAGAATTATTAGTCCCTGCCTATATATAGGCAGGGAACTATTGTTCCCAGTTGCTCATTTCAATTAATTTTATCCTCAAAAAAATCATATATGCTAAAGTTTTGAATGTTTTAGATTTAAAATTTATTTATGCTCATTAATTACTAATTTGTGATTGGTTAATACATATTTTCCTAGGGGTAAAATTAATTTTCAATTTCAAAAAATAACCAAAAAAGATAAGATAAAGTATGCAAACTTCCATCCTTCCACCGCCTCTGCCGCATGGCCACAAACAATTTTCCAGCTCATACTGGAAACTTCCATCCTTCCATCGCCAAAGCTACAGATCGACCGCGTGCAGATAAGAAGCTGCTTCATCCGGCGCCCCTTCTGCAGCTCTCACCTGGTTTTTCTGGCTTCTCTGCTGTCATCCGCATGTCAAACATGCAAAGGGGCGGGTCTGCAACCTCTCTCAGTACAAACCAGAGCCATTCCTTTTGCCCCAATTTCTAAACTGGAATAAACGTCCATTAGATTCTCAGATATCTTTTCACATACCGATGCTTTCTCACGATTCATTTTGTTGGTTACTGGTCTTCTATATTCCCCTTCACTAAAAGAACCCACCGCCTCTGTTTGATTTTGCTCAGTACAGACCAAATTCTCGAAATGATTTTCAAAATTCAGAGAAATCCCTGCCCTCTCCTCATCAAATGCATCCGTCGAATTCAATTCATCTATTCTATATGCTGCCATTGACAAAAGCCCATGTTTTCTAGAGCTCATTACTCTGCGCGAACGCCATTTCTTAGGCCTCTGGTTGTTGTCTTTCTCATCCCTAGTGAAAAGGGGCACCGAATTACTCTCTGAAAAAGCTGTTGTAAACGTAGAAGAAATCTTGCCTGAAAATGGCTCTTCACATTTGAGACTCCGGCGCTTCTTAAATCCAGAAAAGCAACAAATTGGGTGCTTAAGATCACTAAAATTACTCAATTTCGTTCCCATGTGTGGCTCTGAAACAGAACCCGCATGACCCAAAATGGCAGAGGAACAACTTCTCATCATCATTTTACCCACAAATCAAATCCAAAGAGTAATCTTATTGACTCCAGAGGGATGTCAGGGAATCAGAATTCGTAGAAGAGAGTAATACCTGTTAACAATCCCAAATCATCTCCGCTTCTTCATAGCTGGTTGAACAGCGCGACCTAAAACCTCCTCATTTTCATACCCATTGATTAACAAAACCACTTAGTAGTTAGGGTGTTAGGCGGGCATGAATGTGGGCAGGAGAGATGCAATTTGGCACGGAGCTATAGTCACATCTTTTCATGTGATACATTTGGTCCAGTTGTGGACCAAGTGTCAGTGTAAATGTATCCATACCGCAACTTTGGGCAAATACATTCAATTCGAGCGAAGCAACAGGTCCTGTTAAGCTCTCTACAGTTTGGGGATTTTGGACCTCTGAAGAATACTTTAATGGCGGCAATTAGTTCTTTGTGGTTGTGGTCAGAAAAGCCTGCCGCAAAGTGGAAAGCAGCCTAGAGTTGGGCTTTTATTTGTTTGTTTACATTAGATTGGCACTCGCATCAATTGGAGGTGCTTTGCACACAGAGCTTCCCGTCTCCAAATGTATATTAATAAAGTGGCATATATGCCAAGCACAAGAATTTGCCCCATATAAATATAAAGGATGTGTTGGAGATGACATAGATGTTCGGTATTAAATGAATGTTGGGAACTTGACATTGACTATACGGCAAACTTCAGCGATCTTCATGCATTATAAGTGTTTATTGATTGCATCATTTTTTTTTATTGAAGCTTTTTTTCTAGAAACGAGCAAAATATTATTGTCCATGATCCAGGCCAAGTAATTGTAGTGCTAAATAAATAAAATGTCTGAAATGATATGGATGTCCGCTATTAAATGAATGAAGCATGTGAAGTGGCATTCACTATAACAATGCAACTTTCATCATATGGATGTCCACTACGAAATGAAAGATGGCAAGTGGCATTCACTATAACAGAACAACCTTCATGAAGCACCAAATGATCTAAAAGTACCATTTCAATGCAAAGACCAAAATCTACCATCCAATTTTAACTAAAGGCAGGGACTCTAGCTCCATCAGAGCTCTTGTTTCTTATCTTATCGCAGGCCTTCTTTAATAAACATTTTATGTTGTCGCTATCTTATCTTCAACTCCGAACATTGTTCATTGTATTTGAAATAGTGAATTTTATTAATTAATATATACATTTTTCAAAAATATAATATAGTTAGACGTTCCCAATGAAATTATGAATCGTGGATAATATATATGGAAAACAGGGATGAGAACATTGTGCAATCAATCCACTAGAGAAAATGAGTAAACGGACAAAATAAGATGGAGATGATTTTGATTGTATAACAAATTATTCTTCAAAACAATTTGTGTATGTGCGGGCGAAATGTGACGAACAAAAGAATAAAATACTTTGACTAAATTAAAAGTCACTCCATGAAAGTTTTGGATAGCTATTGAAAATAAAAAAGAAATTTAATATATTTAAAAATTATTTAAATGAGTCTAATTTTCAAATAATTTATTGATAGGAAATTATGTTGTAGAAGGAACCATAGTATAAACGGATGTTATTCATCTTGCTTTTTCAATATCATTATGCAATGGTGTATCAATTGGTAGGGTGTACATCACGTTTTCGTGAATAAATTTGAGTGAGTGATGAAGCATAGAATGGATTTCTTGCATAGGAACCATTGTCCACCTAGAAGAAGTTTATAACTGAGAGTATTGGAAAAGATATAGATAGGCATGGGTAAACAAAAGGGACCTACCTCAAGAGGTAATGCAATTGCACCTAATCATTGTCTACCAGCATTATCAAAGCCATGAATGGAGATAGAATCATGTTTGAATGAGGTAGAATCAAGTTGAGTGAGGAAGGTATCTGCCTTGATGTTATATAACAAGCCAATGCTACAAATATTAAGCTATGATCCATTATCAACTAAGGTATGTCTTATTGTATTACCATTAATGACCAATAATAATGAGGCTATCATACTAATTTTGAACTTTTAAAGGAGGTAACTCATATTTTTTTAAATAATTTCCATCTTTATTCCATACATACAATCAAGAAAAACTCTACATCATTCAGTTTAGTAGAAGGCGATACAACAACCTTTTGTAAGGCTTCTTGGAGCATCCACATTTCCTCGCCCTAAATGATCAATTATCTCTCAAACACGTGATTTTACCTTAGCTCCATATCTTTCTTGTTATAAAAATGGTGTCTCAACCTTGCATTTACATAAGGTTAGTATTTATAGTAAGTTTAGTTTGATCACAAATTGGTCCAAAATTTTCCCCAAAGTTGTCGATAAAATTTTGTTGCAAGATTATGTCTATGTTTGAAGCCAATTTTGAAGGCCTTATAGGCTCCAAAATGGCCCAAAAATGTTTGTACAACATAGTGGGTTATATCTTGATAGAGAACATCATGAGCTTTCAGATGCTTTAAATGGTTTGTTGATTGGACACCTGATTCAAAATTTATGGCCTTCGAAAGTTGGGTGTCCTAAAATAAGAAATAAAAAATGTGTTGGACACATAAATGAGTTGTAAAATGGAGTTGCATGTGTTGGTGTGTATTTTGACAAATCATAGGGCATCATAGATTGGAGATAAGACCATGCTTTTGTAATATAGTTTGACAGTTTCATGTATTGTATCTCCTATATTTAGGAGTGTGAGATGGAGGTTGTGTGTAAGAATCTAATAGTTGTTGAGTTACCTATGGATCTCTGTTCGGTGATACTCTAGTTGTGAGAAGATTTCTTTGAAAGTATATTATATTGTTTTGTTAATTTCAAGTAATATATTGGGCAGCTTTGGGAGTGTGTGGTTTTTCTCCAAAAGGGTTTTCCCCACGTAAATTATTGTGTTGTGTTATGCATGTTATTCATGTTAAGTTTATGTAGCTATTTTAAAGATCTAAGAAATTTTTTGCATAACCCTCCTCTCAAGGTTTGTGTAGAAAGTTGTTTCACTTCCTTAATTTTCTTAAATTTCTAGACATAATGTAGATAATCCATTATGCTATTAGGATTCTCTTGTACCAATAAGTGAGTCAAAATTTATAGTTCAAACTTTAGACTTTTCAAGGTTGGACTTTAGAGTCTAAATGCAAGTCAAATTTTTGATTTAGTTTGTAGATTTTCACTTTGGATTTAGTGTGTAGGCTTGACTTTCAAGTTAGGGTGTAGGTTAGTATTTTATGTTCATGTGTAATACACTAGTCTTTTGTGTAGGTCAACAATCTTATTGACACCACTTATATTAGCTTTTATTAGTGATGAAAATAAAGGATAAAAATCCAATGATGAAATATATTTAACATTTGAGTTGTTGATCAAAGAAAGAGTCATAGCTAAAAGAATCAAACACACTGTTGAGGAAAGAGAAAGATTAAAAAAAACTAGGTTTCTAGGAGGGAGATTTATATTAGATAGCTTTGTGTTGGCATAGAATATAATTGAATAGAATAAAAATAAGACACAATTTCCTCATCAAATTATATTTTGACAAAATATATGACCAAATGCGGTTGTATTTTATCTCTAAAATGCTTGCATAATTAGTGACTCTAGTCAAATTTTTTATCTTCAAAGATCAATTAGAGAATGTTGTCATTTTTCTGCATACCTATATGTTTTCACTATCGATGTTCTTGGATACTTGCTAGGCCATGCTAAAAAATAACATCTAATTTATATCATTTCACTAGAATCACTACTTGGTAGTGAAGTGGTCCTTAATTATCATTTTATTGGTGATGATTCACTATTCATCTAGATTCCAAAGAAGACCTAAACAATATCCTAGGTGCTTTAGAATTTTTTTTGTTAACTACTAAGTTCCTACTCTCTCTTAATAAAAATAGATTTATGCCAACTTTGATTGACCTACCACCTTTATGGTTACTTGTAATGGAAATTCATCAAACATGATGTAGTTTCAAGATATTTGAGTATCCCCTTTGGCATTCAAGTCTCTAAAAATGGCTCATTAATACACTAGAAAGTACTTTTAGTTTTGGTCAAATGGATTTCTTTATATTGCTAGATGCATTCAACTTACCAAAAAAATTCTAATAACTTTTCAAATTTATATTTCAAATCTTGTTAGCTTCCATAAAAAAGTAGCTACAACCAATTACCTCAAATCATTAGGGGTTCCTTTGTTGTAAATGAAATAACAAAAAAGATAGATACCCGCTTCTTGATTTTATTATATTTGACCAAAAATTAAATGGGGTTTAGAAATGATTAATCTATTTGCACAAGGGTTTCCTTTCCTATAAATGAAATAACAAAAGATAGATAGTTGCTTCTTGATTATATTATATTTGACCAAAATAATAATGAAGTTTATGCATGATTAATCTATTTGCAAAAGGGACCTGCCTTATGGTGAAATGGATGATTAAAACTCTTCATGTTTGCATAGGCTAGAAAATTGTTAATAGGATTAGAATCGCTATAGTCAAGACTATTAATGCTTACAAAGAGCTATGTAGAAGGGTAAAATTATTATGGCACAATACTTCAGACCTCAAGCTTCTAGGAAATTCTTAAAGTATATAGAAAGCATGTGAGTTAGTCTTTCTTCATCTTGAAATGAAAGGACAATGTAGTGGAATGGTATTGTATGCATAAATCAGAAACCTCTAACTCTTAATAATCAATTATATAGGAAGATCCTATTTAAAAGAGGAATAACAAAATTTAGAGATATTTGAGATTTTGCAACCTTAACATGGAAAAGTGGCATGCAACTTAAGCATGAATAAACATTGCCCAACACTTTATTAATGGGATCCACAAAATTTAATTTCAATTCCTTTTGCTCTACAATTAAAATTTCCAACTCCCATCTTATGCATTTTTTTTTTACATATTGGAGATGTTTCCTAGCATATAAAATATTTTCCCCCCTTAAGCTAATCTAATTAAAACTCCTACATCTAGTCCAAACTCAATCAAGGTTTAATATAAAATGGAAAGTGAATTGATTCAAATCTAATTAGTTTGACTTGATCCTAGCAAAGCAAAGACTAAAAACTATTTTTAACTTGTTAGATTAAATACAATAAAATAGTTGTGTGAAAATGTATTACTTACCTTTATACAAATGTTTTCCTAAGATTTAATTACTCACAAAACAAATTCATTTTTAATCAATATATAGTATTATACATGAATAATTAAATATAAAAATATTTTTCTTAATAAATTTCCACTAATAAAAATAATCATACATATCCTTTCTCCAATATTATTTTACAATTATTATCATTTATTTTAAAACTCTTGAAAAAGTTCAAAATCAAATGAATTCAAGATTAAAATCATAAATGTACAATCTCAACTAATAATTCTTACAAAAGGTAACAGAAGATTTAATCTCAAAGCTAAGAAGCTTTAATCTCAAAGCTAAGAATATTATTTCACAACATTGTATGTTATCCGCTAATGAAGAAAAAATTTCATAATCTTTAATTATTATTATTATTATAATATGAAATCTGCCTTCTAGAATTATTTCTTATCTTATCGCAGGCCTTCTTTAATAAACATTTTATGTTGTCGCTATCTTATCTTCAACTCCAAACATTGTTTATTGTATTTGAAATAGTGAATTTTATTAATTAATATATACATTTTTCAAAAATATAATATAGTTAGACGTTCCCAATGAAATTATGAATAATATACATGGAAAACGGGGATGAGAACATTGTGTAATCAATCCACTAGCGAAAATGAGTCAAATGACAAAATAAGATGGAGATAATTTTGATTGTATAACAAATTATTCTTCCTCAACAGAGTTTAAACCAACTCCAAAACAATTTGTGTATGTGCGGGCGAAATGTGAAGAACAAAAGAACAAAATACTTTAACTAAATAAAAAGTCACTCCATGACCGTTTTGGATAGCTATTGAAAATAAACAAAGAAATTTAATATATTTAAAAATTATTTAAATGAGTCTAATTTTTAAATAGTTTACTTTTCTTTAAAAAATGGTAATAAAATAGAACAAGTGTCATTTAGTGATTAGTACTTAACTTTCTAGTTTAATAATCGATTGTAATTATAATATTAAATATAATTTTAATTTTAATAAATTTATTATTATATTTTAATAAGTATATTTTCATTTATTACAAAATTATAAAATTATAATTATAATTTACTTTATATAATTATAACTAAAATAATAAAGAAATTTCACTCTTAAATGTAACTACTGGAAAATTTATCAAGAGATTGTGATTAGTTAATGTAATTAATTTTATTTGTGTGTTGAATTTTCATTCGTTGTTGGGTGCATTAAATTTTCATCTGCTTGTGAATTAGTAATTCCAATTTTGCACATCTAAGTCTATTATAGTCTAATAGTAGCATTTGTAATCACTGGAATAGAAAGTCTCCCCCCCAAAAAGGAAAAATTTACCTTTTCTTTATTATTTAATAAAGCTTTTTAGTAATGAAATGTTTTTTTAAAAAAATTTAAAAAGTTCTTTAAGATCAAATTGTCAATAAATATGTAAATTTGGGAAAGATATATTTTTTTGTCTAGCTACCCTACCTATAATGTATTGTTCCTCCAACTAGCAACTAGGGTGGGGAGGGGGGCAATTGTTTTCTTTTTCCCTACACCATTCCAATTGAAGGGCACCATCAATAGTCTTCTACAAGGCAACCTTTGGTGGCATCATCTTCATGTTTCTATATTTGCATCAATGTCATATCATGTTGTAATTTCTTGTATGAGACATGTTTTAAATGCACTAAAATAAAGTGTCATATCTTCCATATATTTTTTCATTGAGGCTTGATTGGATGTAATCTAGTTATATTTAGTAGATTAGAAACTATCTTGTAAGACTTGGTACATGTCTTTGGTTGTGAATATGTGTAGTTTGAGTGTCCAGTCGATGCTCATATAGGTGTCTCCATACTTGATCTTTGTCATATTGCATATAGAGATTCATCATCATTTCCTCATCGATACTGGTACCTATTTTTGTCACACTTTGATATTCATGTTGCAACTTTGGCTCTATTTCTTCCTAAGGGGAAGAATGATGTTCAATATCATTAGACCATCTTTGTAGGAGATTCAACTTTAAGGGGGGCTTCATGGTCTCTCTTCTTCTCTCTTATGAGGGGGAATTTTTCCTCGCATTAGGTTTCATTATTCTCATTCATCATTGAGAGTTTTTAATACTTTCATTTCTCTTTTAGGGAGTTTTGTCTCACTGGGTTTTCTCCTTTTCTTTGTTTGTAAGAGATTGTGTTGCATTTGTACACATGTACTTAACATGGACTACTATATGTGACCCATCTTGCATTGTATGTATACATTCCCCCTAAGTTGCACATAAGGGGGGTGTTGGTGTGTTTAATTGTTACACCTAATAAGTTATTCTCCTAGGTTCTAAATGTAATCACCTAAAATTGGTCTACTAGAATTTGAGCCCCCTTGTAATCATCTTTTTATTGCATCTCCTTGCAAGTCCCTACATGTTCAGTTCTGAGTTTTGGCAAACCAATGACCATTTTCTCTGAACTGGGGAAACCACGAAAGTGATAATACCCTAGTCTTATATGCCAAATTTCATTATCATTTGTGGATTCGTGAATTAGGGCTTGAGAAGAAGTAGATAGTTTATAAAGACACCCTTGTCTTACACCAATAGTATGAGCATTTTTAATTGTAGAGTTCTTGGGCTAGGATAATTCTTTTCCTTCCATAAATGTGATCATGTAACCTTTGTCTTCAAGAGCTGAGATAGAAACTAGGTTTCTTTTGATCCCAAGTACACATAGAATTCCTATGAGCTGGAGAGATACACCAGATTTGAGTTGAATTGTACAAGACCCAATTCCTTTTGGATAGTCAGTATTATCTCTAATAGTTACTTCCTCATCAATATTTTCCTCAAGGGTTTCTATGTGATCTCTGAATCCTGTTATTTGTCTGGAAGCCCCACTGTCTATCACCCAAGTGTTCTTACAGTTAGTAACTTGACTAGATAGGGCAGAGTAAAATAAAATTTTCTCTAAATTTGTATCCATAGTTTTAAACTCGCCGAAGGAGGCTTGAGGTTTTGTTCTATAAGGGCACTTTATCGCAAGATGGCCAGATTTATCACATCTAAAGCATTGAACTTTAGATAGGTCTCTTGTTGTCTTAGATGTTTGTTTCCCGTTAGTGTTTTTACCTATTTTCCTTTTATTGAACTTCTTTCCTTTTGTGTGAGATTAAGTGTGAAGTATTTGAATTTCCTCTTTTGGAGCATTCATGTTGATCCCTCTAGATATCAACTTGGATTCTTCTTGAATACAATCTATTTTCAGTCTTTCAAATTTAGGAAGTTTAGGTCGAGCACTGATGCCTTGAATGAACGATTTCCAGGAGATAGGTAGTTTGTTTAGGGCTATCATTGATAATTCCTTACTATCATAGTCATGACCAATTTTAGAGAGTTGATTTCTCAAATCAGTTATTCTCATAAAATATGAAGTAATAGTCTCTCCTTGGTTCATCTTCATTTGACTAAGTTGATTTTTGAGAGTAAGGACTCTACTAGAAAACATTGTTTATTGTATTTGAAATAGTGAATTTTATTAATTAATATATACATTTTTCAAAAATATAATATAGTTAGACGTTCCCAATGAAAATATGAATAATATACATGGAAAATGGGGATGAGAACATTGTGTAATCAATCCACTAGAGAAAATGAGTAAAATGACAAAATAAGATGGAGATGATTTTGATTGTATAACAAATTATTCTTCCTTAACACAATTTAAACCAACTCCAAAACAGTTTGTGTATGTGCGGGCGAAATGTGAAGAACAAAAGATATTAAAAGTCACTCCATGACTGTTTTGGATAGCTATTCAAAATAAACAAAGATATTTAATATATTTAAAAATTATTTAAATAAGTCTAATTTTCAAATAATTTATTTTTCTTTAAAAAAGGTAATAAAATAAAACAAGTGTCATTTAGTGGTCAGTACTTGCCTTTCTAGTTTAGTAATCAATTGTAATTATAATACTAAATATAACTTTAATTTTAATAAATTTATTATTATATTTTATTAAATATATTTCTATTTATTACAAAATTATAAAATTATAATTATAATTTACTTTATATAATTATAACTATAATAATAAAGAAATTTCATTGTTAAATGTAACTACTGGAAAATTTATCAAAAGATTGTGATTAGTTAATGTAATTAATTTTTTTTGCGTGTTGAATTTTCATTCGTTGTTGGGTGCATTAAATTCTCATCTACCTCTGAATTAGTAATTCCAATTTTGCACATCTAAGTCTATTATAGTCTAATAGTAGCATTTCTAATCACTGAAATAGAAAGTCTCCCCCCCAAAAAGGAAAAATTTACCTTTTCTTTATTATTTAATAAAGCTTTTTAGTAATGAAATGTTTTTTAAAAAACTTTTTAGAAAGTTCTTTAAGATCAAATTGTCAATAAATATGTAAATTTGGGAAAGATATATTTTTTTGTCTAGCTACCCTACCTATAATGTAGTGTTCCTCCAACCAGCAACTAGGGTGGGGAGGGGGGCAATTGTTTTCTTTTTCCCTACACCATTCCAATTGAAGGGAACCATCAATAGTCTTCTACAAGGCAACCTTTGGTGGCATCATCTTCATGTTTCTATATTTGCATCAATGTCATATCATGTTGGAATTTCTTGTATGAGACATGTTTTAAATGCACTAAAATAAAGTGTCATATCTTCCATATATTTTTTCATTAAGGCTTGATTGGATGTAATCTAGTTATATTCAGTAGATTAGAAACTATCTTGTAAGACTTGGTACATGTTGACTATCCAGTTAAAGGAATTGGGTCTTGTACAATTCAACTCAAATCTGGTGTATCTCTCCAACTCATAGGAATTCTATATGTACCTGGGATCAAAATAAACCTAGTTTCTATCTCAGCTCTTGAAGACAAAGGTTACATGATCACATTTATGGAAGGAAAAGTATTATCCTGGCCCAAAAACTCTACAATTAAAAATGATCATACTATTGGTGTAAGACAAGGGTGTCTTTATAAACTATCTACTTCTTCTCAAGCCCTAATTCACAAATCCACAAATGATAATGAAATTTGGCATATAAGACTAGGGTATTATCACTTTCATGGTTTCCCTAGTTTAGAGAAAATGGTCACTGGTCTACCAAAACTCAGAATTGAACATGTAGGGACTTGCAAGGAGATGCAATAAAAAGATGATTACAAGGGGGCTCAAATTCTAGTAGACAAATTTTAGGTGATTACATTTAGAACCTAGGAGAATAACTTACTAGGTGTAACAATTAAAGACACCAACACCCCCCTTAAGCGCAACTTAGGGGGAATGTATACATACAATGCAAGATGGGTCGCATATAGTAGTCCATGTTAAGTACATGTGTACAAATGCAACACAATCTCTTACAAACAAAGAAAAGGAGAAAACCCAGTGAGACAAAACTCCCTAAAAGAGAAATGAAAGTATTAAAAACTCTCAATGATGAATGAGAATAATGAAACCTAATGCGAGGAAAAATTCCCCCTCATAAGAGAGAAGAAGAGAGACCATGAAGCCCCCCTTAAAGTTGATTCTCCTACAAAGATGGTCTAATGATATTGAACATCATTCTTCCCCTTAGGAAGAAATAGAGCCAAAGTTGCAACATGAATATCAAAGTGTGACAAAAATAGGTACCAGTATCGATGAGGAAATGATGATGAATCTCTATATGCAATATGACAAAGATCAAGTATGGAGACACATATATGAACATCGACTAGACACTCAAACTACACATATTCACAACCAAAGACTCAGTATTATCTCTAATAGTTACTTCCTCATCAATATTTTCCTCAAGAGTTTCTACGTGATCTTTGAATCCTGTTATTTGTTTGGAAGCCCCGCTGTCTATCACCCAAGTGTTCTTGCAGTTAGTAACTTGACTAGATAGGGTAGAGTAAAATAAAAGTTTCTCTAAATTTGTATCCATAGTTTTAAACTCACCAAAGGAGGCTTGAGGTTTTGTTCTATAAGGGCACTTTATCGCAAGATGGCCATATTTATCACATCTAAAGCATTGAACTTTAGATAGGTCTCTTATTTTCTTAGATGTTTGTTTCCCATTAGTGTTTTTACCTCTTTTCCTTATTGAACTTCTTTCCTTTTGTGTGAGATTAAGTGTGAAGTATTTGAATTTCCTCTTTTGGAGCATTCATGTTGATCCCTTTAGATATCAATCTGGATTCTTCTTGAATACAATCTAGTTTTAGTCTTTTGAATTTAGGAAGTTTAGGTCGAGCACTTATGCCTTGAATGAACGATTTCTAGGAGATAGGTAGTTTGTTTAGGGCTATCATTGATAATTCCTTACTATCATAGTCATGACCAATTTTAGAGAGTTGATTTCTCAAATCAGTTATTCTCATAAAATATGAAGTAATAGTCTCTCCTTGGTTCATCTTCATTTGACTAAGTTGATTTTTGAGAGTAAGGACTCTACTAGAGTTATTTATCTTGAACATTTCTTCAAGGGCTTTGAACATAGCATATGTTGAATCTAGTCTAATAATTATAGGTACTAGATGATCCTTCACTCCATCTACTAGAAATTTCATTTCTTTTGTATTATTCTTTCCCCATTTAATCTTTTCATCTTTCACACTTTATTCGGGTTCCTTTTCTTTCACCAGTGTGATTATTTCATTCTCTTTTAATGTAAGTAACATTCAGAATTTCCAAGCTATGAAATTTGAGGTGCCTTCAAGTCTATCCTCAAGTCTAACTCCATTCACCATTTTGAAAGGTCTAATTTATCTCAAGATATTTATATAATATTTGGTATATAAATATACATCAATATAAGAATTTGATTTGGATCTTATTCCAAATGTGGCTCTGATATCGTGTTAAGATTCCAATTATAATGTGATTGATATTTAATTTTTATTTATATCAAACTGTGAACTTTATTACTTATATATTGTATTGAATATATAAATCTGCACTTGGAAAAACACTACTTTTTATTTATGTGTTTTCCACATGCAGATTTTTTTCATTATAAATATCCAAATGAAGAGGACATGTCTCATGGAGAGACATGCCTCTACAATCATAGAGACATGTCTCTACATGATACATGCCCTTTCGTATTAACAAATTACACTGCTGATACTTGGAGGCAAATGATAATCACCTAAGTTTGTTTGCTATGATAATGACTATGTTACGATACATAATATGTATCCTATCACTCAAGTGTTATGGTATGTATTATGTATCGTAACACAACAGTGTTACGGTGCATTTTATGTATTGTAACACTGTGTTACAATACCATAACACATGTCACACGATGAATATTGTGATCTCCAAATGAATATTTGTTCATCGGTCGATAACTCAATTAATATTAAGAATTATCATCATCATATATATATATATATATATATATATATATATATATATATATATATATATATATATATATATATATATATATATATATATATATATATATATATATATATATATATATATATATATATATATATATATATATATATATAAAGTCTGATATATAACTTAATTATATATATAACAAATGCACTTAATCATTTATTTAGAGATGAATCTTAATTGATTAATTTACTGACCAATGCTATAACATTAACGTGCACCCAATTTCACGTTTAATTTTATTTCTCCTCAATCCAATAGAACAACTAAGTTCCTTTGATTTTTTTAACATATAGAGAAGAATATACATTAAAGAACCAAAATAAGGTTTTCATTATTACATCTAAAATTAAAATATACAAATGCAATAGTTTCTTTCTGGAGATCTTTTATTTTTGCAAGAAAATGTAGATAAGAAAACACATTAATGAGACAAAATAATATTTTCATTGCTACCTAAAATTAAATTTATTTTTAATTAATTTATCTAGAAATGTTATATTTTAAAATCATATTTATAATTGCATTTAAATTAGGAAATAAATGTTCTTGGCACCGGAGAGAGATGCAATGGTCAGGAAGAGAGGGTTTGCAAGGGTCAGGAAAGGATGGCTTGCAACAGTCAGGAAGAACAAGTTTTTTAAGGCATCAAAGGTTGGAGTATTCTAATCGAGCCAAATGGGGGTGGCCTTTTAATTGTAGGAATCAACTTGGGTTCCATTTTAGCCCACAATCTAGTTGAAATAATGCATGGAAGGTTCCAAGAAAGGCAAGGCAATTTTCTTCAAATTTTTCAGATGGTGGGCACAGGAGGAGAGTTTCATGGCAAAATAATGGATGTAGTTTGGCTACCCATCCAAGGGATAGAGTTTTTCATTTCAAATAGATTGAACATAAGTTTTGGCATCCTAAAACCCCAGTAGAGGGAGTGGTTGAAAATCAGGAGGTAAGTGAGAAAATCACCCAAGCTAGGGTTTCCTCTCTTTTCATAAATAATAAGTGCTAGATTGAATCTTTGTCCTTCTTAGATGAGAGATTTGTTTATGAAATGGGCAGGGCCTTGGCCGTCTCTAAGTAAGATTTGAAGATGGTGTTATGATAAATAGGGGAAAGCTTTCTCTCTGAAAACTATGGCTACTTGTTTTTTCCTATTCACTTGTCCATCCGAGCATGATAAGGAGTGGATTCTGAATAGTGGGCCCTATTTGATTGATGGGAAAGGGCATTATCTCTCTAAATGGGTTCCAAAATTTAATCTGCTTGAGGAAAGATTAAAGATTAAATAGGTCATAGATAGGGTTGGATCTTTTTTCAAAGAAAAATAGATTATGGATCAACAAGACTTCTCGATCTGTTCAAGGATTTTGGTGTTATGGCAAGAATATAACCCCTTACTTGAGTATATTGTATTAGGGTCTGAGAAAGGTGCATGGGGGAAACCTTTGGTGGTCAATAAGGGAGATCATGAGAATCAAAATGAGAACCAAGGTGATATTGTCAACCTAGATAAAGGTAAGAGTTTGGAATGTGATAGGTTAGCTGATGAAATAGTGAAGAAGACAGAAGAGCATAAAAGCAATGAAATATGTGAGGTCAGAATATGGGAATATTTGATAGAGGTAAAAACTTCTAAAAAGATACATGAAAATTTGTAAGCTTGTGATAATTATTTGAAAAAGGAAATAGCATAATTTTTTAGTTCTGATTGGGAGAAGTGGTAGAAAGTGAATGGGGTTTGTGTCTCAACTCAAATGGTAGAGAATTAAGACCCCTTTTTTGAATCAAGAAGAGGGGATGTTTTAAGACAAGGATGACAAAGAAAGTGTTAGAGGACTTGAGAAAGGAATGCAACCTATTCAAGATGACAATCATAACCATGATTGACTTGCAGAGAGTGAGGAGAAAAGTATGGAACCTAATCATGATGAGGGACAAGAAGCCCTTCTTGCTGAGGAATTTCCTTCAAGACCCTCGTAGGATATAGAGGTGAGGGGTGTTTCTGTGGATGATTTGATGTGGAATGACATATTATTCAAGCCTCTAGAGGATTTTGATTTTGATTTCAGGTTGTCAGATGAAAGGTATCCTTCTCTAGCTTTTGAAAATAGAGAGGAAGGTGATGGATATTTATATAAGGATATTTATATTTCACCTATTAGAAATTTGGAAAGTTCTTCGGATGCTCTGAAAGATAGTGGAGGTAATATTAATGCTTCTAACTCTGATGATGGGTTTCAAAGAAAAGATGTGTTGGGTTTCTCTGAGACACTAGGAATTTTGGAGATGAGGATAGTGGAACAATCCCCGTCAACTCAAGTGAAGCCCAAGATAGGAGGAAAAAATAAAAGAGGTGCTAGGACTACTAGAATGAAGCTAGAAATTGCAAGGACTGCAATTGAACAAAGAAATCTATTGAGATTGGAAAAAGGATATGACTTTTCCTAGAAGCAACGAAGGTCTTATCGTGGAATGTCATAGGCTGCAATGCCTCTAACAAGATCTGCCTCATCAAGAGATGTCTTGATCAAGCGAGGCCATATGTTGTGTTTTTACAAGAAACTAAGTTGAAAGGTAGTGATGTGGATTTATTCAAAAGATCCTTTAGTAGATGGAAAGGTGTTTTCTCAAATGTTGTAGGGGCTTCAGGGGGGTTGTGGGTCTTATGGAATGACTCTATTGTTGAGGATAGACTTATTACTCAAAGTAGCAATTGGCAGTGGGTTGACATTTGCTCTAAACAATTTTTAAATAAGTTTTTTGCTTTCAATGTTTATGGACCCAATAGCCAGGTTCAAAAATGGGACCTCTGGAAGGAGTTGGCCAAGGTTTAATAAAGAGGATTTTTTTTTGTGGGAGGTGACTTCAATACTATTCTTAGTCCAACCGAGAAGAAAGGTGGTTTAGGATGGGTAGCCAAAGTCAAAAGGATTTTGCGGGTTTCATATTGGAAAATGGTTTGGTTGATGTGGATCTATATAATGATGACTTTACTAGGACTAATCAGAGGAGCGATTTTCTCAATATTACAGAGAAATTAGATAGGTTCTTATTGGCTAAGGATTGGGGGATGAAGGATTGGACATGTGTAGATGAGATCTTACCTATTATAGAGTTGGATCATTACCCCATATTTATCAAGATTTAGGAAGACTCAACTCTGGATCATGCTCGCTTTAAGTTTGAAGCAATGTGGCTTTGAGATGATAGGTTGATGGATTTGATTTCTCAATGGTGGTTTGATGTCCCACTTAGGACATGCAATAAGGCCTTTATTTTCTTTTTAAAAATGTAGTTCTTGAAGGACTAGTTGAAAGTTTGGAATAGAGAAGTGTTTAGGAATATTTTTGAAGAAAAATTCAAGTTGGAAAATAGTTTGGTTGAGTTACATGCTAAGGTAATAGCTAATGGACTGGTTAAGGGGGATTATGTTGCAGAGAATGTCATTTCTAAACAATATGTTGAAGTGTTAGCAAGGGAAGAAGTTTATTGGCGTCAAAAATCTAGGGAGATTTAACTAAATGAAGGTGATAGAAATGCTAAGTTTTCCATAATTTGGTTAAGGTAAGGAGATCGCAGAATAAGATTCTTTCTATAAAGGATTTTAATGGCTCAACCCCTCAAAATGCAGAAGATATTAACAAGGACGCAGTAAATAATTTTTCTAATATTTTTTATGAGGACTCGGCTACTTTAAATTCTGACTTCAGTTGTCTAGATGTTATCCCTTGTTATATTTCAAAGATGTTGAATGAAGCCTTAATGAAACTGGTTCCTTTAAAAGATGTCAAAAAAGATCTTTTAGATTTAGGGGCAGATAAGGCACTTGGGCCGGATGGCTTCCCGACTATTTTTTTTCAAAAGGATTGGGATAGATATATGGGGGGTGGTTGAGGAATTGAGATCTGGAGGTTTTATGTTGAAATATCTTAATAATAATTTCATTGCCCCCATCCCTAAAAAGGTAGAGAGAGTTACTTTTGATGATTTCAGACCAATATCCCTTTGTAATACTATTTATAAAGTCATTACTAAAGTGATAGAAAATAGGATTTAAAATGTGCTATACTCTATCATTTCTAGTGAGCAGAGAAGATTCCCACCTAATAGATCAATCTATGAAGGTTTTATTGTGACTCATGAAGCCATTCATTCAGTTATGGCAACTAGATTGGAGAAGATAATGATAAAACTTGATATAAAAAAAGGCTTATGGTAATGTGAATAGGGATTTTTTCTTGCAAATGCTTAGAAGATTCAGATTTTGTGTTGAATGAATAAAATGGATAGAAGGTTGTATATATACTCCAAGGTCTCAATATTAGTTAATGGCAGCCCTCAAGACTTTTTTGATTCAAACAAAGGACTCTGGCAAGGGGATCCAATATCTCCTTTCTTATTTATTATTATGGCGGAGGTTTTAGGAAGATTAATAGGTAGTAAACAGTTCGATGGACAATGGAAAGGAATTCGGGTGGCGGAAGGGGTTGATCCCTTTTCTCATTTATAATTTGTGGATGACACATATGATGGGGGATGCCTCATTAAGGGAAGAAAGAGTGATAAAATCTACTATTGACAAATATAGTGTGAGGCATCTGGGCAGAGGATAAACTGGCAGAAGTCTAAAATTTATTTCTTCAATACTAATAGGCATATACAAAGGGATATTTGTATAATTCTAGGGATGAAATCAAGGAAGTTACCTGGTAAATATCTAGGTTTTCCTTTATTTGAAGGTGCTTGTATTACCAGCTTGTGGAAAGAATTAACAGATAGTTGTGCGAAGAGGATGGAAGTATGGAAAAGAAAATGGTTATCATCAGTTGGTAGGATTATTTTGCTTAAATATGTTATCTCTGCTATCCCCATATATTATATGAGTTGTCTTAATATTCCTAAGAAGATTCAAAGGTTTATTGAAAAACATATGAGGAAGTTCTTCTGAAATGAGGCACATGATGAAGATAAAATCCCCTTGTTGGCTTGGGACCAAATATGCAAAGCAAAAGTTTATGGGCGAGTGGGAATAAGAAATTGGCACATTATGAACTTGGCTTTAGGTGCTAAATTGGTTTGGAATGTTTTTACTAATCCTGATCTTTTATGGATGAAATCCTAAAAGAAAAATACTTGGATCCTAGTGATGGGCAAAAAATTCTTACAATTTGCAATCTTCCTAGAGGGTCTGCAGTATGAAATTTTTTGATTGAGTGTAAAAAAGGTTATAACAGACCATTTAACTTGGAAAATAGGCAATGGGAGACAGACATCCTTTTGGAATGATTAGTGCAAATGGGTTTCCAGCTATAAAGGAGTCAGTAGCTTATCATGATCTAAAGAAAAATCTTAGATGGATGAGATGAGAAAGTTTGACTATATAGAACCTAAGAAAACTCAGTTTGGGGAACAATGGGTTTGGAAGGATGTTGAGAATCTAGGTCTTTCAAATGTAAAAGTGGAACTAATGAAGGATACGTTCAAGAACAAAGATATTGTGATGACCAATGAAGAGGATAAGTTGATTTGGTGTGTTTCTCAGAGTGGAAAATATTTGGTGAATTTGGGATATATGATTTTGGACAAAGGTAATGAATTATTGGGGTGGCCTACAAAAATTTGTTGGGGAGGGGAGTGTGTACCTAAGGATGGCTCCTTTGCATGGCTAGTTGTGATAGGTAGGATCTTGACTGTTGAAAGGAGGAAGAAATATGGCTTTGTAGGACCTCAAAATGTGTGTTATGTGGTGAAGCTGAGGAAGATGTTGATCATCTGTTATTATAATGCAAATTTGTAGAGAAGTGTTGGGAGATGTTAAGAGGGAACTTAGGTTGGTATGGACCTATGTTGAATTAAGTGAGGGAGGTTCTTACTTGTTGTCCTCTCTTTCAAAAGAAAACAATGCTTTCAAGTGTGTGGAATATTAGTCCATCAATTATAATTTGGGAGGTTTGGAAATAACAGAATTTGAGATTTTTTCAAGATAAAGTGCAACCATTGGAGAGTATCCAATTAGGAATTAAAAATTCAATTGAGGAAGTGGTGAGTGTTGTAACTTCTCGGGTAATTTATTTTATTATTTTCACTAATATGGATAAAAATATTCAGGAGAGTTGGCCAAGAATTAAGATTAGACCAAGAATAATTTTAAAGAAAGGTGGAAACACTGCATGAAGGAAAGAAATGGTGAAATGGGAAGTGCATGAGGAGGTTTGGATAAAAATCAATTTCGATGTGGCTACGAAAGGAAACCCAAGGAAATCTGGTGTTGGTGCAATAATGTGAGATTGGTTGGGAAATAATTTGGCAATAAGTGCACAAAGGCTACTGGACGGGACAAATAATGTGGCAAAGGCCAAAGCTACCTTGCTTGCTTTGAGATTGGGTAAGCTTGTAAATGTGAGGAAGGTGCATCTTGAAGGTGATTCACAAATTATAGAAAATGCTATTCAAAAAAGGAAAACAGAGGCTTGGCATTTGTGGAACCTTATCAATACTACATGGGAGTTGTTAGGTTCCTATGATGATTTCAAGATAATCCGTATTAAAAGAGGGGTAATGTTGAAGTAGATATATTGTCAAAATGGGTGCTTAACTTTGCAATAGATAATGAAATAGAGGTGGAAAGTTTAGAGATTTGGTTTTAATATGGGTTGAAGAAATAAGAGTTGCATTATATTTTCAAAATATAAATCTTGAATAAGGGATGTGGCATTTGGAGAGGCATTATTGTTAATCTTGCATGATGGAGGCAGATGAAATCTTTATAAAGGTGGTTGTTATTTTGTTGTTGTTTTTGTGTGTGTGCCAAGATAGGTGGTTTGAGCGTGTGGAATGGGAGTGATTATGAGTCTTTTCCAAAAAATCTACACAAGTATATTTGCTTTGTACCTTTTTTGGTCATTTATTTCATTCATAATTATTTGCCACCGAAAAGTGTGTCAACCCATTCTCTTAAGTAATAGTGATAGTAGGGAATTTACTTGTTTGGGAAGATTTGAGTGAGGGAAAAGTAGATAAATGGGCAAACTAAAGAAATCCATTCATGATCATGAGGCGGCAATGGAGGCAAATATGCGAGAATTCCCATATGTAGTGCCATGGAAGATGAGGACTTGGAGTGATAGGAAGAGGCGAAGGAATGTGTGATGTTGAAGGGTGAAAGGAGAAGGAGGTTTTTTGGATGCCTTTCTAGGTAATTGATGGGGTTAGCAAAAGTTTTTTACTGCCATGGCTAGGAAGATTGAGGAAGAAGGAACAATGGTGTGGTCATTTTTGCTTGTGGTTTCACAGCCGGAAGAATAATGTTGAAGCATCGAGGCGTGTTTTGGCATTGATCATTCAGGATTTTGTTGTTTTGGCTCGAGATGTTCTTTTGTCAATGTCCTGTAAATGTAATGATCAAACCAAGAAAAGGCTTTATGTCTAAAGTTGTAAGTTAAATGACTTTATTGTAACAAAGGTGTAGGGGGTGGGTAGGTCTATAGATGATATCTTTGGTTGGTGGATAGGTTTAGTAAGGTGAATAATGGAGATAACCTTTGATAAATTTCTATGTAATTATTATTTACTATTAATAAAATCTCACTATTATAAATCAAAAATAAATTAGGAGATAAATATAAATTGAAGGAAAGAAGTTCCAAAATCATGATATCATTATTTTCTTAACATTAGGATGGTTTCTTAGGTGTGATTTTAGGAAGTACATGAATGATTTTTTTTAAATTTTAAATCAAGTCCAATTTTTATTTAGTCATCATTCTAAATTCGATGGTCCAATTATTGATTATTGTCGTGATTAGTTTTTTTCTAGAGATTAGAAAATTGCATATGCTCCATCCATGAATATAATGAAACTTTGGTATATTGCAATTTGAGTCAAAATCATCTTCCTCTACTTGGAAAGAAGACTTGTTGAGGATAAGATGTGTGTGAATGGTTAGTTTAAGTCTTCATATCCCATGTTTTATTCAATTTAGGATTCAATCAACGGTCACATTAATATGCTCTATAATCACATGAAGTTTCTATTATGTACATCACCATTTTTTGATAGTCTTAATATCAAATTATTTGTGGAAGAAGAGAAGTTATATAAATGGGCTAGTTTCTATTTTCTACATGTATGTTTGTTAAGTTAGTAGGGATATTCTAAATTGTTATATGTTTTCTACATTTTAATTGTGTGTTATAAAATTGTTACAAAAATAATTAGGGTAATGAGATATATAGTCTATATTATTAATATAGAGAGGCAAGAACAAAACCATATCACATAGAAATGGCAGTTTACATTGTACCTCTAAATAAGCAAATCCACAACCATGGTAATTTATAATGTTTACTTCATGTCAATATATAATGAGGTTCATGTTCTTAGAAATTCCTTGGCTTTTGGCATGTAGATCTTGGTTGGATTTGTTGTTGTGGCATCTTATAATAATTTGGATATGTTTAAAGCCACCATATTCATGTTGAAGAAAATTATTGTGGCAATTGGTATATTTAATTTTTCTAGATTTTTCCTTATAGGATCCTTTGTCTAGGTTTTAGAATGTTGGTATGCAGAGAAGGAAGGGAATTTGTTGCTATAAAAAAATATTAATGTGTGCACAATCTTTGCATGTTATGTCTTTGTAAGGGCAAAAATTTTAGCATGGTGTATTAATATTATGATCTCAAATGTTAAATTTTGGGTAGTTGCTTAAATGTTCAAGAAGAAAAATTAATTTTGCAGCATTAGCTACAATTAGTTAAATGTGAACAATTTTCTAAGGATTTGTTATTTCTGAGCTCAAATTTTCATTTTGGATGGAAAGGACTCAAACCAAGGCTCTATTTGATGTGGTGAAGGTAGTGCGACTCAACCTGGAGCTTGTTACGACAAAGTATAAAGTAGGTTTTTTTATCATTAGGGGTAGAAACCCTCTTATCAGTAGTTAGGGTTGAATCTATCAACATTTCTATTTATTGGACGACATACTTTTGACTTTAGTTATGTTATTTCGATCTTTTTGGTATGTGCTTTTGTTATTGAGCACGAGATTTTCTTGGAACATGTGTTGAGTGACATTTCTAATGCCATTGGATGGAGCAATTATGTAGGCTATACACATAATATGGTGTCAAAGGGTTTAATTATTCAGAGAAAGAATAATTCTATATTGGATTTCTAAACATACTCAAAAATTTAAATATTTATTTGCATCTTTTCTTTTCAAAATTTTATACTCTGTTATAGCATGATGTTGTTGTAGACACCACAAGCATAGGTTGGCAATCTTGTAATTGATCTCCCTGCAGGTTATATCCTTTTTCTCTAATATAACCATGTTAACACTCAACGACAAAAACTACAAAATTTCTAGCACCTCTACATTATTATAAGTAGAAGATTGGACATGGACAAAACCTCTACATGGGTTAACAATCTCTGGGATAATTATTGTTGCCTATACAAAAGTTCACACTGAAGGAAATGGTAGCATTATAATCATGAGAACATGAAGCTAATAAGGTTCAAGCAAGGAAACTCATTGCAACAAATAGCTAACACAATTTGTGAAACAAAAAGATAGAGATTTGACTTGGGACCTAACGCTCCCAATTAATGTACATGAATATGTATATATGCTCAAGTAGCTGAAATCCTTTTCATTTTTTGAACTAAACCTATTGTAGGATGTGAATTCTTTGACGAGATGTGGACATCTCATGCAACAAGTGTGGCCAAAGAGCCAATAACTCGATCTGCTATATTCAATTGATGTGTGCAATATTTTTAGTAAGATTTGATTTGATGTGACTTTTTAGAATTTTTTTGAAGAAAATTTAATCTATTTATCTCTTTCAAACGAAATCGTTAAATTTAAATTCACAATTGGAGGCTGAATGAGGTTTGAAGTTGTCCATCTTATAGTTTGCCTCTTGGGGATTAATCTTCTATGTCCATTTTTGCAGTTTGTGTTTTGTTGCTATATCAATTATGTTAATAATAAGTTTATAATTTTTCCCCTCATAAATTCATTTTATTTAAAACCGTGGTTTGACATAGGCTAGAGAGAATAATGTGGTTTTATTCAAAAATCTATCCCCACTCTACAATATATTACTCGAGTATATCTTCCTATCGATGTAACCATTGCACCTTATTGGGGTGCAATTGCTAGTATATTTTCAATTCTTGAATTAAGAAAGAGTCAATGTCCTATGCCCCAAACAATGCTCTATACTTCCCAAAAAAAATCAATAGTTTTGTCTCAACTTGCCATGAATGGATTTCCTCAAAGCTTAATTCACCTTGATGTATAACAAAAATGGTTTTGGCTATGTAGGAGCCAAAATGCACCTAATCAGACAATTTGTTTATATTTTTTTAAATAAATTAGAATTCACAAAAACATCATACTGTAATTTTTAAATTAATTAATAAATATAAATAAATTGTCTAATCAGGTGCATTTTGGCCCCTGCATAGACAGCGCCAACAGAAATCCCATATATAGATTTTATATTGCCATGTCGCGCTCGAGATTGTTTCTTCTAATCATTCCATGAAGTCTACGATACCATGAGACAAATTACTAGACCAAATGGAGCTGGCCACATGTCCTCTTTGCAGAGCTCATAAAAAATTGACAACTCATCTAAAGCAAACCCCCATTAATTAGCTTGTCTCATGTCTAATCACCCTCTAATTATACAGGAGTAATTTTTTGGTAAGCCCTATTGTCCTGTATTTTGTCATCACAAAATGTTGGTAACAGTACGAAACTTTTGAACTTAGTTTTGTGTTACTCTATGTTAATTCAGTATTTAATTAGCCAATATTGATCAATCAATTGATCTCAATATGATTAGTGGATCCTTTTGCTGAAGGTTTTCGTCAAGTATTTTTTATTTTTTTTCAGTCTATCTTCCTATACTTGATTTTTGAATCCTTCAGCATCTTTTGGTGTGTTTTCGAGTGTGTGTTTAGTTGTTTTTAATCTTTTTATTTTGTCAAATCTCTTGCTTTTGGTTTTCCCTTTGATTTGATCTATCTTAGGGCTTAATTGGACTTATCAGTCAAAAGATATGACCATTTAAGTGCCCAAAAAGTGGACACTTCAAGCTCAATTCCATATTTAAAAAATAGATGTTATTTTCTATAGTTGCGTTGCACTTTTAAAAAAATCTAACATAAATTCATTTTATGTTATGTTTTTAAGTTACTTTATCACTTAAATTTATCACTTAAGTGATTATAGTGCACTTTATGTTATATTTTAATGTTGAGTTGCTTTTAAATTTTTCACTTAAGTGACTTTATCACTATATAGTTCTAATTTAATGTTGAGTTTTACTTTATGTTTTTAAAAAACATATATGTTAAATATTACTTTATGAAATAACGTTTACACATTATATATATAACTATATAGTGAATGTGGAGGATGGATGGACATCAGTTAAAGGAAAAAAAGTCAAATTCTCCAAACCCTCATATGATATGTCTTTACGTTCTCATAAGGATGGGCCAAAATGTAAATCTTGATGGTCCTTTTTTTGTATTTAGCTGGGCTAATTTTTGGCCTTTTTGTTAGGAACTACGGTTAGTTCCTCTACTTTGTTGGGTGGTGCTCCACAGTTGTTATTTGATCTTTCAATGTTCTATCTTTCTATGCTCTTTGTACAAGGTTTCAGGTCCTTTCAAAACTTGTTTTTACTTAATCAAAACTATATAGTGAATGTTATTTTTGACCCCTTTAGTAATATTAGACTCAATAAATAATTAGACATGTGTTAAATAAATCACTTAAGTTGTGTAATGCAACAACATAATTTCATTTTCTTACTTTACATACAATTGCATCTCAAGAATTTGATTTGCATGTAAAAAGGCTAAAAACTTGACAAAAAACATGTAATGCATACATGCAATCCCTCTTGGAGAGTGTGATTTACATATGATGTCAAAAATAAAATATGCAAATGCATCTAGAGAGTGTGATTTGCTTGTAATTACATCTCTCAAGCCCATTACATGTAAATGCAAGTTTTAAAAGACATGTAAATGCACTTGGAGAGTGTGATTTGCATGAAAAGGGGATTTCCATCCAAAAATAACATATGTAAATGCATCTAGAGAGTGTGATTTACACCAAAGACATCATTTGCATCCAAAAACGTTACATATAAACGCATCTCAAGACCATGATTTTGCTTGGAGACTTCTTCTAAGTCATTTGCATGCAAAAATAAACCATGCATATGCATCTAAAAGGTGCGATTTGGCTTTTGGTTATTCACAAATGCATTTCTAGCCAAAAAAAATACATGTGAATGCCCATGAAGATTCTGATTTTTCTCCAAATGCATGTATCTTCCTTTCAAGAACACGTTTTTAGCATTTTCAGCCAAAAATGTCTCATGCAAGGGCATGATTAGAGTGTGTTTTTCTCCAAAAACACCCGGCAACTCATTCTTGCCAAAAACATTTTGCATTAGAAGGGTTTGAAAGTTTGTTTTTGGGAAAATACATGCAAAAACATCTCATATATTTGCATCTTGAGACCACATTTTTGCAACTTGGAATTGATCAAAATCTTCTAAGTTGTTGTATGTAAATACACTTGGAGAATCCGATTTTGGGAAAGACAAGTTCGTTTCAACTTCTCCTTCTTCCATTTTTGGCTCATTGAGTTCCAAGTAAATGTATTTAATTTTGCTTGTATTTCTCACTTGTTTGCCTACATTATTGCATTATATGGCTCATTTTTATCCATTTGTTCAAATGCAGCCCATGTATTTTGCATTTTGTGTTTAATTAAGTTGAAATCTTCTCTTAGCCAATGCATAAAAATCATCCAACACTCAAAAACAGATTTGCATGTAGAAGAATCTCTTCAAGTTTGTCATGTTTGAGTCAATAGCAAGAGGTATGTTTTTGTTTTTATTTTTGTTTGTTTGCTTGTTTGTTGCTTGTGTTGTTTCATTTTTTGAAGAAATTTGAAGTCATCCTCTCAAGAATGCAAGTGCATACATACTTCTTTCATTCATGTCAATTCATCCTTCATTCCCCAACACATGTGATTGCATCTCCCAAGCTCATTACATATAAAAACATGTCATTTTCACTACATGTAATTACCTCTAAAGAACTCGATTTTGGTAAAATGTCACTCTTTTAGATACCAAAATTATCATTTACACATGTCCATATGCATCCAACTTACATTTTTTACCATACAAACAAAGCCCCACATACAATCCATCTCTATAAGCCTGATTTTGCCTATTTTTTCCCACATAGATGTGTTGTTTGTTTCACTTCCAGCCAACACATGTGTTATATGAGTATCTAATCAATACTTCGAACACCTTGTTTTTCATAGATCTAACATTGCAAACCAAAGCCTAACACTCTCATGGATCTAATCTCCTTAGATGATGTATCTACGCTTTGGAATTTCCATGTTGCAACATAGGATACATCAACACCATCAAAAGTCCAAGGAAAGATGAAATATCAATATGACAAAGAGTTGGCTCATACCACAGCTTCACTTGTTGAACATCAACTCTTGATCAAATCTTAGATACAAAGATTGGGTATGTTGACATGACCAATTTCTTGCAAAGGATCGAAAAAATTCAGGGAATGGAAAAACTTTTGGCAAAGCTATAAGGGGATCTGGAGAGCTGTCAAATAGTACAAGTGGACATCACCAGCAATCTTAGGCAAATAGGATGCAAGTTTCTTACTAGAGATGATAACATCTTCACTGAAGAAGAAATGACTACAGAATACGCTGACAAAGTTAATGTTGATTTTGATTGTGAAGAATTTGGAGCGCATACGATGAACAAATTTGTTGCATATAAATTTGTGGCAAAACACTTAAGGGATTATCTTCCAGATGATTACAAAATTGTGAAATCAGCACATACGAATGCAATCATGGTTGAATTCATTTTAGAGACAATGAAGATTCCAGATCTTCCTATGGTTCATGATTGTATTGTCAAATATAAAGCCTTGACAATTTCAAGGATTGATTCACTTTTCTTCACCTTTTTGTTTTAGTTTTCATGTTTTGTAGATCAGAGAAGATGAATTGCATGTAATTCGATTGCATGTCACCGTGACATGTAATCCAATAATTCTTCTCACCTAGTTTTACCAGGTCAAAGTGGTTGAGTTGCTCCCACTTTTTCCTCATTTTTCTCATTTATTTTCCTATAAAAGGAATGCCCCTCTCATTGTAAAAACCATCTTTATTTTTATTCAAGAAAGCTCTCCCAAACTTGTGCAAGCATAATTGTGATTGTGTAGTACTATTTTGGAGAAAAGTAAATAGAAAGAAACAATTGGAACTGAAGTTGTGACTAAGTGCAATTGTGATGAATCAAATTGGAAGTTGTGACTGCAATTTAGTTTTATTGTCTTTATATTTATGTTATTCTTGTGTTTTATGAAGAGCAAAGTGAATAGCTGAAACTGTGACTGGGAGCGTTTGTGGTAATATAAAACTAGAAGTTGTGACTGTAGGTTATATTACCATCTTATTTTCACGCACTTTGTTAGAATAGTTAGAAATGTTACTCCTATTTGAGCATTTATGGATTGTCATTAGTATCAATCAATTATTTAGTCAGTAAAAGTTGATAAAGGAGACAAACAAGACAGTCGATCAACCATACAAAGTTTGCACACCGAGCAAAGACAAGGCAGATCTCTAAGTTAACCGAACAAGGGTTTCACTAAGTACACTCACCGAGCGACAGACAATTACCAAGTACCAAGCTAGTGATCACCGAGCATTCATATGAACCGAGCACAAGTAATTTACTGAATGGAGAATGTTGTGATTACCGAGTAAAGCAAGAAATGACATAGTAATCTAAAATGGCACAAATATCTATGCAAATGGTTCACACCGATCATAAAATGGTTTACCAAGATCGAGACAATTAAATATGGTTGTAATCATTAATTTGGTGATGATTCCTATGTAATGATAGATCTAGGTTATTTTGTTACACCGTTGATCTTAAGTTTTATAAGATATTGTAAACCCTAATTAGGTCAAGATAGTTTGATATAAAATATATAAAGATGTCATTATGAACATGTATCATGAAGGAGTAGTTGCACTAAGGACATCAAGAGATCAGACAAAGGGTTTTTGACAAAAGGTTTATGAAAGAAGAATTCAATTTTTCAGAACACACAAGGTTACCAAGCAGAACATGACACATTCATCACTAGAAGGTCATATCTATTTGATATTTCACATATCTGAATTAGGAAAGATTAAGTTTCTATTTACAGATACATTTACTGTTACCTTTTAACCATTGTAGAAGAATTGAAATCACTTAACAGAGTGGACTTAACCATTCTTATGTAAATCTCTTAACCGAGGACACACATGTATTGTGTTGTTAAAATCTTTTAACCAAGTAGATCTAGTCGATCTAATTGTTACTCCTAATAGGGTAAGATCATCAAAAGTGATCACAAAATTTGTAGCCTTAACCGGCATACTTTATTGTTGCAGTAGTGAAGATTTGTGGGTGTCATCCCCATCGTAGTTTTTACCTTCTTACAAAGGTTTCTGCGATGCCAAAATATTTGTGTCATGAGTATGAATTTTCATGAATGATTTATTGTTTAGATTACATGCAATTTATATTTTTAGTTATTTGAATGTATGTTTCAAACAATGGATTCAGTTGGTTAATTGCTATTTACAATTGAAAAGTTTTTAGTCTTGAAAGTTTTGAGGGTACTAATTCACCCCTCCCCTCTCAGTACTTATCTTTCCATAATCCCAACAATTGGTATCAGAGTTAGATCTCTTGTTAAGGAAGTTTAATCACTGAAGAGGAAAGATCTAAGGATGGAAAGATATAAGCTAGATAAGACTATTGAGAATCAAAGGTTACAAATGCATATCTTTATTGAACAATTCAAAGAAGCCAAAGAAGAACTGAAAAAGTTACTGATCAAGAGGAAGGATATGGAAATTCACTATAGTGAGACTGGTTATCAAGAAGAGGAGATAGATGATCCATTTGAGGTATCTGGATCTAGATCAGGTAGCATATCTAATGCATCTGAAGGAACCATATCAGATCTATCTAAAAAGAATCTACATCTTACTGAACAAGTCAAAGCTCTGCAGAACGGTCAAGAGACACAAATGGTTAGGATGTTTGATGTCATGAACAATGCAAGGCAAGCATAACAAGGAAGAAACTTGGCTATTGAAGACAGAAGACAAATGACTAATAAATTACAAGAGAAGGAATCTGAGATACTGAGACTCACCGAGCATCACTTTGAAATTTCCAATCAAATGGTTGTCACAAGTCAAGAAGTCAACTGAGTAAATAGTGAGCTTACAAAGGAACTAGAAGACATCGATGAATTAAGAGAAGAAAATGAAAGATTGAAGAATGAGGTAAAAATGCAACAACAACAACATAATGAGATGATCAAGAAAGTTGAAGACAGTACTAAAAGAATGGATGAATTTGTGATAAGTCAGAAAAGACTTGATAGCACAACTGGTTTAGGCTACACCGAGTAGGGAGAGTCATCAAGACAAGCTGAATAGAAGAATGCCTATGCTAATCCAAGGCCAAAGAAGATATCATGTTATCATTGTGGAAAACTGGGCCACACATCAAATATTTGCAGGAGTAAAGAAAAAGGTATTCCTAAATCCACTCCTAAGTTTAATGGTTATTGTTATAACTGTAACAAGTATGGACATCAGGCACATGAGTGCAGATCTAAGTTGAACAGGACACCCAATAAACCTTAGATGGAGAAACATTGTTGCACTTGCAATATGCATGGACACATATCACAAGAATGTAGGATAAAGATGAAGCAAGTTTGGACACCGAAAGAATAGAAGAAAACATATCAACCGAGAAGGCAAGGTAATGCATATACTTGGGATTACAACACATAGGTTAATTGCACATCATGTGGCAGGTATGGACATATAGCAGCAAATTGCATGAGGAAGAACTAGAGAGGAAGATCTCGTAAATGGACAAGTACTGGTATGGCATGTTTGCACTTTCACAAGGTTGGTCACTTAAGCAAGGATTGCAGAGACCGAGCACCATAGATACATACAAATGCAAATGGCAATACAATTGAGGAAATTATGAGGATAAGAAATCAAATGTGGAGAAAAGCATCAAATGACAATGTTGGATCAAGCACTGCAGTCAGTGACACCTCATCCACTGGATTAGGTGACATCACCACCTCCACCTAAATCATAAAGGTATGTATGGAACTGAATTTCAAATCGGTTATATTATACAATAGTTCCTTATATCTAGTGAATGCACACCAAATCAGCATGAAATAAGATGCACTATGGGATTACATGTTTAGAGCTTAAACTGTGTATAGTCAGTAAAAGCATGACCGAGTAAAAGTTTGCTAGTCAGTGAATATTAGCAAGGTTAATCGAGTCGTGGTATCAACCGAGTAATATCTGTGTTAACCGAGATAAAGTCTTTTAAAGTCTAAACCGAGCACAATTATGTTTACTGAGTTGTGGTAGGTAAAGCATTAAATGCAAAAGTTTGAGAGGGAAATGAAATTTTTTAGTATAAATACACGATGGACTTAGTCATTTTTCACGCAGCGACTATGAAGAACCAGAGTGACTTCGAGCAGATTTGAACAAAAAGATTTCAGAGCGCTTTAGCAGAGATTTGAAGAATTTTTGAGCAAGTTATTCATGAACAAAGTAAGTTTTGCATCCACTGAGTTATTTTACAGCATATTTGCAAAGCCCTAAATTTTAGAAACGATGGCACCCTCGTCCAAAGTTATGAAATCCAAGTCCGAAAATGACAAGAAGGTCACGTTGATAAAGTCTGCAACCTGTAATGAACCGAAGTACAAACTACACCCTGAAATTGCTTCACAGATTGATCAAACCAGCGCGTTTTCATGTATTCTGCCTAGGGTTTTGTTGGTTCAAGATATCTATGCGTACATCCACTGCAAAATCAGTGAAATATGGGATTTTGAGCTTCAATCCACCTTCCAAGAGTTGAGTGTCGATGGAAAGCTCAAGGATGAGCATAAACACTTGGAGATGAAGGGTTTAATAAATGCCCTATATTTCCTGAGAGAGTTCAAAACATTAGAGGTTAGCCAAAAACCAAAATCGTGCAATGAAATGGAAACTAAACTAACCAGACAATTTACTGTCTTCTAGTAGGTGCGAGTATGATACTCTCAAATCAGATCAAGACCAGTGACAATGCAACACCTAAATGAAAGATTTGAATGCAAAGAATGAAAGATTATAAATGCAGATTAAGCTATATTTTTGGATTTTTTGTGCAATAAGAATGAGAAACTGTATGAAATTAATCTAGAATGAATGAAATTGGAATGCAGATTTGATCTAAAAATGCTATGAATGAGTATGAAACTATGTAAAAGCTAAATGATCAACTATGAAAGATCTCACAAACCGCCTATCCCAAATGCTCAATCCATCAATCGCCAATTCGCCAGAGTAATTGTGCAAATTCCAGTGTTCTAATTATGAAGAGTTGAGACTTGGTTTTATAGAAATCTAGGGCTTTGAGGATGCAAGAGAAAAGCCATATATCACTCTTGATAAACTCAGGTTGATTTTTAAGTTATCAGGAAATCAGAGATAATTAACTCACAAAAATCATGCAAAAGCAAAGTTTTACTCAAAATAGAGTTTAGATCAAATTTCAACTCATCATCAGATGTTGAGTTTCAATTTTAAAATTGATTGTTAATTTCTAGTTGCCTGCTTTTCTGATTGTGCATGATTTATTTATAAATTAATTAAAAATAAAGTGATTTATTTTCAACTTAACTGATTTTTGAGATTAAAACAATTGATTTATGGGTTAATCAATTATTAAATCAAACTTTATTCAAAAACTATACTATTAAATATTGACAACTGACTTTAATTAATTAAATAGGAATTTAATCAATTAGTCATAAGATTTTTTATTTATTGTCAAAATTAAATAATACAACTTAAGAATAATTTAATTAAATAATTAAGTGGCAGTATTAAATCTAATTAATTAAATATTAAGAATATTCAATTAATCAAACTTTAGGATAAATAGGATTTATCGCCAAATAATTATTTAAGTTAGAAATAATTAAGAATATTGCTAGGAATATTCCCCGATATGAAATTTAGGATAATCAATTAGGATTCAATAATGTGCAGATGTGCCTTAGGTTAGGATTTTGATGTCAATTTCGTTCGAATTGTTGATATAGGAGGTTAATGAACCTATAGCCCATTTTTGGGATATTACATTTTGCCCCTCTTTGAATCACTGTGTAAAGCGTAGTGGTTCAAAGAATAGTATGTGTATGATATATGACACTAATTTGAAAGATTTGAAAGATTTGAAAGATTAACCGATTTCGAGACAAAAATCGATTGAAAGATTGGAAAAAGAGATACCGACCCAGGCCCAAAATGACCACGAATGGAGATGATGCTAGCTATATCAACAATGAATTGGTGATTACGAAAAAGTGTCAAAACACCTGATTCTAAACCTTATGATTGTGAAAAAGTGAGTGACCGATTCCAGACCTCAATGTCCTTGTATGAATCATATTGGTATCACATCCTGAACCCATCAATTACGAAGAACCAAGAAAATAACACTAATGAACTGATGGTTACGAAAAGCTAATACAGTTTACAAGATAGATTAGGATACCAAATTGATATGGATCTTGATATGCCCCAAGAGATGATAGATTTTCCCCAAGCGACGAGGACTTTAGATGAATCAGTAACTAGACGTGGTTGTTGTCTTGATCACTGAGAAAGATTTGATTGATAGAATTGAGTTACAGACTTTGAATGATGTGTAATACCATGCCCCCTTCGGAATTAAAATTGAAATCTGACAAGAAAAAGTCAGTGTTAAATGGTTTAGAAGCATGTTAATTGATTTGAAAAATGGTTATACATGTTCGAGAACGCATTTTGCATCGTTTAGAGGTCTTGGAGACCAAGTTTGACTAGGTTAAACCATGAGTTGACCATAGTTGACCAAGTTGAAATTTTGAGAGTTTGATGTAAGATAATTAGTGAAGTTGAATACTAGATTTATGTGATGATTGAAGGTTGATTATGCAAGTAGTCAGACATCCTGGTCTGAAAATTCTAAATCGTGATGTCGACATAGTAAATAATCTCATATTTTGATTTTGATCCCGAAAATGGGTTCAAAACATTGAAATTAGCCAGGGGTGCAATTTTCATGAAAAACAGAGCACTTTTGAAAATTAGGTCAAAAGCTATATAAAGGCCAAAAGGGTCATTTTCAATTCATTTTCACCATTGACTTTTGAAAACCTTGTGGAGCCCTCTGAGCGAGAAAATGGTAGAAATGAAGGTACATGTGTCTTCTCACCATTTTAAGCGTAGCCAGAGGCATCAGAGACCTCGACAGTATGGACATCCGATAGGTGGACCTCTGTGCTTCTCTGAAAATTCAATTTTTATTTGTTTATAGCATTTTTAGCATTTTTTCATACGTTTTCAATTTTGAATTTTTACATGCACGAAAACTCGTACGACTGTCCCTCTGGGCTCGTTCGACTTTTCAATTCTAGTTAGGTTGTCATATCATTAACCCCCAAGACTCGTATGAGAGGGACCCAAGAGTCGTACGACATTTCGTCGGGTCCCTCCTAACTCGTATGAGAAGATATAGAGTGTCGTATCATCATTGTTTGTCATATGGTAACTAGTGAAAACTCGTACAAATTTTTCTGCCAGTCTACTTTTTCGTTTGGAAAACAGTGAGCCCAAAACTCATTTCTAGGGCAAAATTTTGAATTTTCTGATCTTTTAACTTGATTACTAAGTCCTTGATCCACCTTCTGAAATAGCAAATTGTTCAATTCCTATTTTTGTAGCCTTTTTTTCAACCAAAGTACTGATAGGATTCCTTGTTTCTATGCTGTGTAGGTCACATATCCTGATGTTCATGTACGCATCTCACATCCAACCACTCAGAGACTCTGTGTTTCCTTGCCGAATCCTATGAGAGTTCATCTTGCTTCGTGCGGATTTGAGTATTTGATCCATTTACTCGAGATTAGGGTAAATCATGGACTCTTGACTACATTGATAGAGAGGTTTCATTCTGAGACCCAAACATTCCACCTGCTAACCGGGGAGATCACTGTGACACCAGAGGATGTATACCGGATACTACACATTCCTTTCCATTCAGGTCGACATCCATCTTATGTGAGTTTGGGGAACTCTGGATTACTAGCATTCAGACGTCTCTTTGGAGATGACACTCAGTTGACTGGTTCTATTTCCTGGGAGACCTTGGTACAACGCTATGGTCAGATCCATAGATTAGAGTGCATCCTTGCTGGGATGATAGGTGGTATTATCATGTCTGACCGTCAGCAGAACGGTCTTCTGATGGGTTGGGCCCCGATGGTTGCACGTCCGATGGTGACTCCTTCTGAGTTAGCCTGGGGTCAGTGTCTTCTAGCCCACATGTTCTCTGAGATGCACGAGGTAGTGTATCAGGAGAGCAAGACTTTTGTTGTTGGTGCTCTAGTTTTATAGATCTAGGCGTGGGAGCATATCCCAATTTTGAGACCAGTGTGTCAGTCACAGAGGCAGCCGCAGGAGCCTATGATTTATATTTATGCTGGATATGTTATATAGGGTCGCATGGGTCATGTAGAGTACTGGAGACGGTGTCTTGATGACATGACATTTGTACGATGGAGGCCCTATGTAGATATTGAGCCTTAGCCTACTACACAAGAGCAGTTTAGTTTCTTCTTTCAGAGCCGGGTGTTGATAGGACGATCGTCCTTTGTACTGGAGAGATTTATTATTACCAAGGTGTGGCGACAGTATGGGCGAGTGCAGGATGCACCTCAGGATTATGCCACGTATGCTCAGATAGCCCATGAGCTCGGACTTGGATGGACCCTGAGGCTTTCTTATGCCTTGTGTTCACAGGAGTACAATGGTATTATTGGTAGAGGCTGGGAGTACAGACCATAGGTTGTTGATGCCGAAGTGACAGATGGTTTTATCACATGGCTCATTGATCATCCAGTCTATAGATTCTATGACCCCACAAAATTGATACCTTCCATGGAGGAGGCGATGGATGTTACTAGAGCTCTGATGAGACAGGGTCCGAGACCCACACAGGTTCCGATTGTGCAACCCACACCTTCGAGATCGAGAGCGATGGCTCCCCCACAGAGACCATCAGGATAGATGAGGCCCCCTTGTCCCACTAGTTCTACAGCAGGTAGGCCTATAGGTGCACAGAGACGGACTAGGGGAGAGGGCGGTACTTTAGGTAGTGTTGGTACTGTTGAGGCGGTACTTGCAGCTGAGTAGGTCGTAGGTGGTGATTATGATCCCTTACAAGAGGATATCGATTTTGATCTTGGTGCAGAGGTTAGACGTCGTAAGGCGCAGAGAGTGGAGACCACAAAGCAGCCTGCTGAGGATACTGACATGCCAGTGACAGACGCTGATCCCAGTGTTCCACTTACTACACAGGAGATTGTGAGGAGACTCAGAGTATAGGTTTGGGACCTGAAGGTTCGTAGTGCTCACTGGGAGGAGAGGTTTCTAGAGGCAGATAGACAGCGTACTGAGCTTCGTAGTGAGGTTCAGAAATTATAGGCAGAGGTTATTCATCAGACCTCCAGATCTGCTTATTATGTTTCTACATACTACACTACAATACCCCTTGCTTAGAGAGTTCCTTCGTACTCTCAGTATATGATGGCATCAGAGGGAGCGAGAGCACCTAGAGCTAAGGCAGTACCAGATGCACCACCACCACCTCCACCAGATGGAGAGGATCATGCGGACAACTAATCTATCATGACATTCTGATATTTTTGTTTCTCTTTTAATACTGTTCTAACTTCTGATAGCTCACATGAGCTCATTCTTTTGTACATTGTGCCAGTAGTGCACCCCTGACTATTTCGAGTTTTATGATATATATATGAGATCGAGACTTTTCGTTGTGACTTCTTTTGTACTTATCATGTTTTTTATGTATGATGATATCATGTGATGTAAATGCTATGAGTAGAGTAGAATGTATGTATGAATTCATGCAATGCAATGATTTTCTTTCATATATATGAATGTTATGCAAATGTTCTTGATTATGGAAAGTGTATGTATGGAAATGTATGTAATGCAATAGATGGAATGAATGATTATGAATATGTAATGAAAATGCAACGATACACATGATATGTTTTGTAGGTATTGATGAAGACAAGTACTCGGTCTTATGTCAAAAAGGATGTTTAACCCAGGATTGTGACTACTTGTGTTTCTGTGAGAAGACCTTCGTATGAGATTCATCTCTTCCTTGTTAGTTTAAGTATAGTTTTTAGAAGGATTATTGAAGATTGTCAAGCAATTTGTGAGATCATGCAATCATGCAAAGTGTAAAATGACATGCAAAATGAAATGCAACCTAAGACCTAGGACCTAGTCACTAATCATGTGTCGGTTTTGTCATCAGAGTTTTTTTAGGTAACCGGATAAATCAATACAATGCCCACTAGTTATGAAACCATAGACATATGAATATCGATTTGTATGCGCAGGAATCAATACAACACCCACTAGTTGGGCAACCATGGACATATGAATATTGATTTTATTTTAGGAATGTCGGATTAGATATAAGCACCCAGGCACAAACGCCTGGATGACCTGAATATTATGTCTATTTTAATATAGCAATTTGTATAAGCATCAGAACATAAACGTCGTGATGACCAAAATACGCCTTGCATTACAAACACATCAAGCAGTCAATAAATCCTTCTAAATCCAGTGTGAATTACCCGTAGTGACCCTTTATCGTTCACATCCTTAAGCAAGATCGTGTTTCACAGTAGGAGAAAGAACTCACTCAAAAAGACAATAGTTAGATCAAACTTCCTTGAATTTTTCGGGTATCAATGGTCGAGGTACTCATGGCCATCCAATTTGAGATAGAGGCTCTTACAGACGAACACCATTTCAATCCAGAATTTTTAAAGTTGTTAGATTTTCACATACAAGAAGAAAACATAGAAAAGATTATGCCCCCAGTCATCACTCTCTAAATCTTGTAAAGGACATCATTGAAGAGCTCATGGGAACACAATATGCAAAAATCTCAATGTGAATCAGTAATCATACAAGGAGATAAAAGCATTTAAAAAATATAGATTGTTTTTAATTTGTGTTGATGTTTGATTGCGTTGTTGTAGATGCAAAATCTTTTCTGGAGACGAGACTGACTTACTGACTCAAATGAAGATTCAAAGGACTCTGACTAGATATGATACATTTAAGATACATTGGAGGTCATAGGATATGACATGGATTGCCCCCAAGTGTTAATCATCGATAGGATACAGACGCTTGAGCTGATTGGTGTACAGACCAACTTACTGAAAACAGGAATGCGTAAACAAACCAGGAAATATGTACAAACTAAAGCAAGACTGAAAGTTGGGAAAGACCAAGATTGTGCTGATAGATGGAGCGTTTTGAAACAAGTGGCGCCTGTTTGCCTGGTTTTCACCATCTTGGCAGAGATTCTATTTTTGCTACCAAGGTGCCTATTTCCAGGTTTTCACCAAGGCACTTTTTTTCTTTTTCTCATTTTTTTGTATTTTTTATTTTTTCAATTTTTTTGATATTTTTATTTTTCCAATTTTTTTGTACTTCTATATTTTTTTTATTTTTTTGTGAATCATCAAGGTGCCTATTGCTAGGTTTTCACCAAGATGTTCATTTTTTCAGGACTTTTTCATATTTTTAAGATTTTTTTTAGGACATTTTACCATACACTAAATGTCTTAAGCATAGAATTTCTTCAGATGGAGAACGTTGATTGGTTCTCGGAGCTGTTCTCCTTCAGTCGTTGAGAGTTGATAAGCACCAGAGCCAAAAGTAGCAGTGATTACAAAAGGACCCAGCCAATTGCGTTCAAACTTCCCCTTGCGCTCTCTGTGATTAATTTTTAGGATTCTCTCTCAAGACTAGATCGCCAACCTAAAATTCTCTATCTGACTTTTTTGTTGTAGCCTCTAGACATTCTTTTCTGATAAACTTTGAGATGATCATACACTGCTTGCCTGCGATCATCTAGTAGTTCAAGTTCTTGCAACTTAGACACTTTGTAGTTATCATAAGTTACTAGACCATGCATTCTGATTCTTAGTGATGGGATTTCAACCTCAATATGTAGTACCGCTTCAGACCCATAAACTAAAGTGAAAGGTGTAGCCCCAATGGGCGTTCTGATACTTGTTCTGTAGGCCCAGAGAGCTGGATTGATCATGAGATGCCAGTCTCTTCCTATTTTATTAACTGTTCGGTGCAAGATTTTCAATAGATTCTTGTTAGAAGCCTCTTCTTGTCCATTCCCTTGAGGATAATAGATAGATGACCAATGTTGTGTAATCTTGAATTTGGCACATAGATCATCTAAGTCTTTGTTCTTAAATTGTCCACCATTATCTGTGGTTATAGAATGTGAAATACCATACCGACATATGATGTAGTTCAAGATGAACATAGATTTTTTTTTCCAGTTGCTTGTGTCAAGGGGATTGCTTCTACCCATTTTGTGAAATACTTTGTGGTTGTAATAATATGGGTATGTCCATTAGAAGAATGAGGATGTATGGCTCCTATAAGATCAAATGCCCATTGGTGAAAAGGTCATTGTGTATAAAGGGAATTAGATCTCTCCCTGGAGCATGAATTAAGTTACCATGTATTTGGCACTTTTGACAATTCTTACCAAACTTGATAGACTTTCTCCATTTCAGGCCAATAGTACCCAGCCCTAATAAGTTTTCGAGCTAGTGTTAAACTGTTCGAGTGTGACCCACAAATACCATCATGGACTTCTTCTAACGCACATTGAGACTCTTCCTGTTCTAAACATCTAAGTAGCGTACCATCTAGACCTCATTTGTAAAGATCATGACCAATGATGACATATCGGGAGGCATTTTGGATAAGGTATCTCTTTTCATGGCGGTTAAAGGTATCGGGAATGATTTGGTCTTTGAGATAGGAGAATAAGTTTTGATATCTGGATGAATCATGACCCACAACAGTGCAAATCATACGGGTATCAAGGGAGTCATATGCAGGATGAGATAGTGCTTCCACCAGGAACTCGTAGCGTAGCTCATGTTCAGGCTGCTGTAATAAAATAGATAATGTTGCCATTGCATCGACAGCCTTATTCTCTATTCTAGGTATTTGCTCAAATGTGATAGATATGAAATATTTCTTTAGATCATCTACCATTCTCTTGTATGGAACGAGCTTTTCATCCTTCATTTGATACACATCATTGACTTGATGGATTACAAGTTGTGAGTCTCCATGAATGTGTAATTTTGTTACTCTCCACTCAATTGCTATTTTCATACCATTCAAAAGGGCTTCATATTCAGCAATATTGTTTGTGCAAGGAAACTTGATGCGAAATGCTTTTGGAATTGAGTATCCTTGAGGAGTTATGAACAATATGCCTGCGTCAGATCCATTCTATGTATAAGAGCCGTTAAAGAATAATTACCATTCTCTAGAAGAAATATTCATGATAGAGGAATTTGAAAATTCCATTTGCATAGGAGTATCATCAAACAAAGGTGCATCTGCTAATTGATCAGCAATTACATGTCCTTTGATAGCTTTTATTTCAACATATTCAATGTCAAATTCACTTAAGAGCATGACCCATTTGGCTAATCTACCCGTGAGGGCAGCTTTGCTTAATAGGTATTTCAATGGATCTATCTTAGCTACCAATTGAGTGGTATGAGCTAAAATGTAGTGTCTCAGTTTCTGTGATGCAAATATCACAGCTAGACAAGCTTTCTCAATCATTGAATAGTTATTTTCGTATGCAACCAATGTTCTACTGATATAGTATATAGCTCTTTCTTTCTTGTTCTCAGCATGTTGTGCTAGCAATGCCCCCAGTGATGTATCTGTGGCAGAGACATATAAGATCAAAGGTTTCCCTTGAATAGGAGGCATCAAGATAGGAGGATTTGATAGATATTTCTTGATATGATTAAAATTATTTTCACATTCCTCACTCCATGTAAAGGTCACACCTTTATGTAATGTCTTTGTAAAAGGTTGTGATATGTCTGCTAGCTGAGATATGAAGCGTCTAATAGACTAAACTCTCCCTTGCAATGTCCTCATTTGACTAATATTATTCGGGGGTTGCATCTCCATTATAGCCTTTACTTTAGCAGGATCAACTTCAATGCCCTTCTTCGAAACTATGTATCCTAAGAGTTTTCCAAAGGTGACACCAAAAGCACACTTCTTAAGATTCAGTCTAAGACTAAATTTTTCCATTATGTCTAGTATCTTGCTCAAGTCATTTAGATGTTCAGCTCTAATCATAGATTTTGTTAAAGTATCATCAACATAATCCTCCATAGTTCGGTGCATCATGTCATGGAAAATAGATGTCATAGCTCTCTGATATGTAGCACCAGCATTTTTAAGCCCAAATGGCATGACATTCCAACAGAAGGTACCCCATGCACATGTGAAAGCAGTTTTCTCCTGATTTTTTGGAGCAATTTTTATTTGATTATATCCGGAGAAACCGTCCATTAAAGAATACATCTCAAAACCCGCAGTCATGTCCACTATCATATCAATGTTAGGTAGTGGAAAATCATCCTTAGGACATGCTTTGTTCACATCTCTGAAATCTGTGCACACTCGTATAGATTTGTCTGGTTTAGAAACAGGTACAATATTAAAGATCCATTCAGCATAATCAATAACACGGAGGAATCCGGCTTTTAGTAGCTTCTCTAATTCAGCTTTTACCAAGAGTGCAACATGTGGATGCATCTTTCTTAATTTTTGCTTAACAGGTTTAACATTTGGAGCTATAGATAAATGGTGCATAATAAGATCAGGATCCAACCCTGGCATATCTGAGTATTTCCATGCAAAGTTGATCTTCTTTTCTGTTAGGAATGTTGTAAATTTTTGCTTCTCTTCCTCTGATAAAGATTGTGCTACATGAATCAACTGTGGTTCCTCTGATGTTCCCAAGTTGATAGATTGAGTGGGCTCAATTAAAACCGGAGATTTGTCCTATAAATGACTCAGAAGGACATCAAATATCTCATCCTTAGGTGCCTCAGAGAGGTTTTCACCTTCGGATACATCTTTTATTTTTACTTTTGTAGGTTCTGAGACTACCACAAAGTAGTTTTCACCCTCAGAACTCCTTTTCTTTTTATTCTTATTCTTATTTTTCTGATTAAGATACTTGATGTCCAACTCCGTCATGCTAACGCTCGGTTCACTGATGGAAGTCCTCATAGGCTCAACTGCATTTAGGTAGCAAGCAAGGGCATAGTCATTGGGAAAGGTATAAATACCTTGGTTCAGGTTTGTGGATATTAGGTCAAGAAGGTCAGGGCGTTGGATAGTCAAAGTGGTGAAAGATTGGGAAAGAGTGTTTACGGATATGGATCTGTCATCATTGGTCCTAACCCGACGCTCAAGTTCAAAGGTGATATTACAACTTAAGACATTCAATTCGTGAATAGGCTCAATGTCATTGTGGAAGTCCACTTCAGCCATCGGTGGACCAGACTCGATAATTTCATCATTTCGCTCTAGACTTATGTTGGGTTTAGGTGCGTATTGGTGAATAACATCAACATGCTTTTCTGTAATAAGTTCATCTGGTTCTGGAATGACTCCCCATTCATAGTCATTTGATTCATCTTATGTTTCTTCATCTAGACCTCTAGGAAATCTAAGAACATGAGTAAAGTCAGGATGAATACCCCAAGAAGGGTTTCCCTCAAATTCTGATTTGAATTCATACTCGTGGGAATCTGTCTCAGAATAGCTACCACCTTCCTTTTTGTCTGTTTGATTTTCTTGGAGATTAGCTGGTTCTTGTGTTGCAACTATCTCTTTCTTTATAGTAGGTTCTTGTGCTTCTACTACATTAATTCTTTTTATTGGATCATCTTCAGCTTCAAGGAGGTATTTAAACCCTTAAAAATAACAAGGGACATTGTACATGCAATCACCGATTACTCTATCACCAACAAAGTAAAATCTATAAGGAGTGGCTCAAGAACCGAGATTGAGAAGTTAACCAGAGCATAAGGGGATGGCAGAGGTATGAGAGTCAACACAATTGTTGATCCCGAAACAAGGTTCAACGCTTATGCAGTCGGTTATAAGATATTCCAATCAAGCAGGCCGAACAGTGTACCTTGTGGAGCGGTAGACATCGCCTACAAGATTGTCAAGAAAGGTTTTCAATTCGACCTAGCTGAGCTCCTACTGAAATAGTTAGATGAAAATATGAGAACTATCAAGTCGACAAAGACAAATACCTGTAAGTTTGGTTCCCTACTGATTTGTATATTTTTCTATGTACAAAATTTATTTCCCTCATTCGGTAATGTTGATTGGGATGTTGACCGACGGGTCATTATGCAAATCAATGATTTTATTCAAAGTTTGGGTCAGAATTTTGTTAGTGTAATGGATATTTATTTTGAGCAATTTAAAGAGAGAATGTATCAAAGGAGCAAGATACCAGGTCAGCTAGTTGAACAACATAAGGATGATATTTTCTTCTTAGTGAACACCGACTCCATTTTGATCAAGGCGGTTGAACCAAGGACTGCTTGGTTACCCCCTATGGGCTATGAACTAGATATTGACTGAGCTTCGAAGTCAATACAGACATTATTGACCAAGCCCAAAGATCCACAGGTAACTAGGTTTGGTACCTATGAAGAGGCCAAACTAAGAATCAAGATGGATCTAGCTGGACTAAAGGTAAGTAGGAAATCAAAGAAGATGATGGATACATTGGTGAAATAGTTTGGAGATGAAGTTGAAGAAGAGACATCGAAGGCTAATCTAGTTAAAGAGGCAACCGAGGAACAGTTATTAATTGGGAACAGTGAACATGATGAGGAGGAGACGGAGTCCGACAAAGATATTCAAACTACACCGGTCAAGGCCACAGGGAAGACAAAACAAGCAGAAGCAACCACATGAACAAGGACAAGGTCCTCAACAGCTGCTTCTCCACCCCTGAAAAAAGGAATAGTGAAAATATCAAAGCCAACTCCCACCAAGACCTATCAAAAGAAAAAGAGAGGTGCCCAAGCCACCTCCGAGCTACCTAAAAAGAGGTAGAGATTAATAAGATCAAAAGATGATGTTGATGAAGATGATGAAGAAGAAGATCAAGGTAAATTTAAAGTTATTGTGAATAAAGGTCAGTCAGTAGATGAACTAGTTAAAACTGTAAAAGAAACGGGTGGACTAGGTAACCCCAAATTGAGTCGGTATGTACATATGACTACCAAGGATCAGGAAAAGATTGAAGAGGCCATCATACAAATGATAATAAAATTTAAGAAGGTACCTATTGAACTTTCTAGGTATGTGCCTAAAGAACTATATGAGAAAGTGTCAGCAAGGTGGACATATGCCCTGCACACTGAGAAGAAAATAAGGGAACATTCATTGATTTTGGCTATGCCTACTCTATCGGTTCCCGAGATAGAAGAGTTAATGAAACAGTACTCAAAACGGTTTCTAGGGAAGGGTAGAGCCCTTAACATTTTGGCAGGCAATGTTGAAGAGATTGATGAAAATAGCAAACTTCTATGGACAACAATTCTAAAAGCCCGAGTAGAAGCAGATCAACTGGCATTGGCAATAATTCTTGAGAAGAAGAATAAGAAAGGAAAAGGAATTCACTCGGATGATGTCGATCTAGCCACCAAGGAGCCAATTGACTTATCTGATACCAAGGTAGCAGATGACACCATTGCTATTGATTTCTACCTAGCCGGATACAGAGAAGAATATAGATAGGATGCTCCTGAGCAATTAACAACACCAAGGATAGATGATGTATTAATTGAAGACATCACCAATGGAGATCCTGATGATATAAGTAATGATGAAGATATAAACACAGCTGCAAAAACCACCGAGGAAAGTGTACCCACTGAGGCAACAAGTGAAATTCTAGCTGACTTATCGATAGTGGCACACGCAGTTGACATTGTAACACAGAAGGAACCCAAAGGCTCAACCCCCGAGCAACCAAAGGATACACCCGAGGGATAGGGTACCACAGAGCAAAAATCTTCCAATGAGCCTAAGAATATAGAGGCACCAACACAAGCACCAGAAGAGAATAAACCGGTAAAATCAACTACAACAGACACCACTACAAACGCCCAAGGACAAGCTACCGAGACACTGGTCACTGGGCAACCTAAGGAAGAAAGTGTGTCTACTGAGACATAAAAGACAAATCAGGACACTAAGGCTCTAGTTCCTTACACAACTTCACTAACTTCAGAGAAGAAGAAGAAAAAGAAACATAGTAAGGGTCCTCAACACTTGATGAGGTTATTGAAATACCTGAATATGACCTTAGGACATTAGACCCCGAAGCATTGAGAAGATATGGGGAATTGTGCACAAGGAAGGCTACACGAGAAAATGAAAAAGGAGAATAAAACTAAACAAATTTTGGAGGAAGTTAGAAATATTCTACTGCAAGTAGTTCCTGAGATCAATGTTGATGAGGAAACTCCCATCATTGATCAACTTGCAACTCTAATCGGTCACATAAATGCCCCTGATATAGATACAAAGAAAAGAATAGAAGAGCTGGCAGAAGCGAAGATACAGTTGAAATTAGCTGAGAAAATAAATCAGGAAGTGGCAATTAATAAGGTTAAGCTCTCAGAGGTTATTACCGAGCTTGAAACCATAATTTAGAGGATAATTTCAATTTTGTTCAAGTTATGCACCGTGGACCACTTCACTACCAAGGTTAGTGAAAAGCTCAAGAAACTTGATGAAGAAATTAAGGTTAGTGCAAATAATTCTCTAACCAAGCCAAATACTTTTCATAAGCATATTTCAAAGGTTCAAGAACTTCAGCGGTTGAGAATAGATTTAAAGAAGTAAGAAGATACAATAAGTGATCAAATCACCGAGCTTCAGGCTAAGTTGCTTCCACATCTAAAGATCATGGAGCGTCATGTCAATAAGGCAAAAGCTTTAGTTGCCACCCCAGAAATTTCAGTATTAGAGAATATTTTTGAAATGCATGCACTAGTTGGTTTAGAGCACATTGCTCTTGAGAACCTGAAAGAGAAATGGGAAAACCACTTGTATTCACTCAAGAAAACCCATCAGCATACTTTTGATAAGTTGTAAGTACATTACTTTTGTTTGGCATTAATTTCAAAAAGGGGGAAAGTCTATGTATATATATGCCACTATGTACTTCACACCAAGAGCATGCACAAAGGGGGAGTCGGTATATATTTGGAGTTAGTATATATTTTTTGGAGTCTGTTTATATTTGTTTTGGCAGTTAGTACATATACATAAAGTTTTGATACTAATGTCAAAGGGGGAGAATGTTACTCTTATTTGAGCATTTATGGATTGTCATTAGTATCAATCAGTTATTCAGTCGGTAAAGGTCGGTAAAGGAGACAAACAAGACAGTCGGTCAACCATACAAAGCTTGCACACCGAGCAAAGACAAGACATATCTCTAAGTTAATTGAATAAGGTTTTGACCGAGTACACTCACTGAGCGACACATAATTACCAAGTACCGAGCTAGTGATCACCAAGCATTCATATGAACCGAGCACCGGTAATTTACCGAATGGAGAATGTTGTGATTACCGAGTAAAGCAGGAAACGGCATAATAATCTGAAATGACAAACATCTATGCAAACGGTTCATACCGATCAGAAAACGGTTTACCAAAATTGAGACATAATTAAATATGGTTGTAATCATTAAGTTGGTGATGATTCCTATGTAATGATAGATCTAGGTTATTTTGTTACATCGTTGATCTTAGGTTTTATAAGATATTCTAAACCCTAATTAAGTCAAGATAGTTTGATATAAAATATGTAAAGATGTCATTCTGAACATGTATCATGAAGGAGTAGCCGCACTAAGGACATCAAGAGATCAGACAAAGGGTTTTTGACAGAAGGTTTATGAAAGAAGAATTTAGTTTTTCAGAACACACAAGGCTACCGAGCAGAATAGGACACATTCATCACTAGAAGGTGATATCTATTTGATATTTCACAAATCTGAATCAAGCAAGATTAAGTTGCTATTTAAAGATACATTTACTGTTACCTTTTAACCATTGTAGCAGAATTGAAATCTCTTAACAAAGTGGACTTAATTGTTCTTATGTAAATCTTTTAACCGAGTACACACATGTATTGTGTTGTTAAAATCTTTTAATCAGGTAGATCTAGTCGATCTAATTGTTACTCCTAACAGGGTAAGATCCTCAGAAGTGATCACAAAATTTGTAGCCTTAACCGGCATACTTTATTGCTGCAATAGTGAAAATTTGTGAGTGTCATCTCCGCCGCAGTTTTTACGTTCTTACAAGGGTTCCTGCAATACCAAAATATCTATGTTATGAGTATGAATTTTCATGAATGATTTATTGTTTAGATTACATGCAATTTACATTTTCAGTTATTTGAATGTATGTTTCAAACAATGAATTTAGTCGGTTAATTGCTATCTACAATTGGAAAGTTTTTAGTCTTTAAAATTTTGAGGGTACTGATTCACCCCTCCCCTCTCACTACTTATCTTTCCATAATCCCAACAAGAAAGTCTCTACTTCTGGAAGTCTGTGCGCCCCAATGGTAGAGGTATTTCTTATAGATTAGATAAACTGGTCTTAGAGCCAAGCCGGTACGCTTTTCAACCAGCGTGTGAGTTAGTGTTGGTTTATCGGTATCACTGTTTCCAACTTTTAAATATAAATGTAGTTTAGAGATTAAAGTTTTACCCATTACTCGCTCTTCAAGTAAGTGGATTCCTTCTTGAAAGATAAGTAGGAATATTTGTAACATCCTATTTGATAATCTTTTCTTCTTGCTTACCTTGAGTTGATCCAAGGAACAATGAAAAGGGAGAGTCTTCCCTTTAAGGTAGGAGAGACATTATATTATACGTTGTGGCTGGTATACCTATTTTGCGACGGATTTTTTCCCAAAACTGTCAGTTGCAAAATATCCACCCAACAAGCCCGATTGTAAATGATTGAAACCAACGCCATTATCTGATTCCAGAATCAAGCATGTCAATCCAAGAAGTTTAGGATTTATGCATAATCTAGATAGAGCCTTAGAAGTAACTCAAAAAAAAAAAAAACTTGTATCTGGTTTTTGGGCAAAGCCTATTGAGGTGTTAAAAGAATCTAGTGTCTTCTTGTATCATGTAAGCTAATCCAACATTTGTTATGAGAGAATCCCAAAACACACATTAGTGAGCATTTCAGTTTTAACAGTGGAAATAGTAGAGATTTGTCCTATCGGGCATCATCTGGCAAGACCCCCAAAAATTATATACAATCATTGTAAATGGCACATCCTCCATAATGTGCAATTAAAAGTTCAGAGGTCATGTTTTGGGTGTAGTACTCAAGTTAATCATCTTACTTTTCACTGCCAGATAGCCTTCCCTATTAAATAAATCGATGCAGAGTCCCAATAACCTTGAGCTATTCAAAAGACGGTACCAGATGCAAAAACAGATGACCCTGGTAAATTAATCTAGTCACTTGTAATTTAAATTGAGCTACAAACAACTAATATGTTGTACAAGCAGAAACTTTCTAAAACAAATGATCAGCACTTAGTAAGGATAAAAAACCAAGAACAGAATGAGAACCAACCAAGCAATGCAAGCAGTCTAGCCAAATTGTCTGAGATCCATAGGCTAACAAGGAAATAGCATTATGATGAGGCCAGCTACACGAAAAAGAAATTAAGAGAAAAGTTCTGTATGTCAAGCAGCTAACAAAGGTCCAAATGGAGAAAGTATTACCTTCTTATGGAAGAATGAAGATATTTCTCCCCGGTAGGTTGTCTTTCCCTCTCAAAGCTAACAAACACTATGATACAAAGTGGAGAATTCAATACCAGATAATTATTACGAGTGATGTTGGCTTCTGAGTTCCACTTATTTTTCAGGACAGAGTGGATACCATTTTGATTAGAGTGAGGGCTTATAACACCTGGGAAGATTCCTATTTGACAATGAAGAGGGTCTAATGGTCCAGGAGGTTATTTCCTAAGGTCTTAAAAAAATGTGGGGATATTAGGCAATGACGTGGGATCTGGAAACCTATTGGGGTTAATTGATAATTACAAAGATTTAAACTCCATGGTTCAAAATTCTATCTCCTAGATACAACTTGGGCCCTAAGACTGCCATATAGGCCGAACCCAACAATCATATATCAATACCCCATCTTAACCACTAGACTATGAATAAGTAGACTTGAGCATCAGTGTTTATTCTAAAAGTCACATAAATAAGTAAATATTACATGGTTTTCAGTAATAGTAAAAACTAAAATGTTACATGTATAATTGGTAATAGTAAGGGTAGAATTGATATGCTTTCCTCTTACCGATGCATGGTTGTTAACAGATGCTATCTTACGACTACATAATGGCACTTATTTTCCCAACTATTTTCCTTGCAGAGACCAATAACAAGTACAGTTGCTAACTATTCCTTCAGGTCAACCAACAGGATATTTACATCATGTAATCCTCAAGTTACTCTAGTTTATAGTTGTTGTTTTGACACCTGATACTTTCAAAGAAAGTTGCAGCCCACAAGTTTCCAGTAAAAGGGATGCATTATAATAATTCTGCAATGCCAGGAGAAAAGAAATTGATTTCAATTACCGAAAGCATTTCTCTGCAATGAACGTGGCTAATCATCTGCTTTTGGTATTTGGAGAAAAACTACAATGCAAACAAGCGACATCTTAAAATATCTAGATGTAAAAGAAAATAATACATACTAAAGCATTTTTCCAAGACAAAATTCTAGAAACTTCACGTGATAGTTTGATAATTAGGAGTTTAACAAAGATCTCAAGCACTTTTAGAGTAGCAACAATTTGCATTAACCATATTAAAAAAGAATGTTGGAATATCCTATTCCTGAAAATTGATGTCCAAAAAATTCTCGAAGTAAAAAAATATTATGGAATCTATTTTTATTTTTTTTAATTATGGAAACTATTAAAAACTTCATATAAATGCTATTCTGAATCATAACCAAAATGCAATGTCAGACAAGACATTCCCTTCAGATTTAGTGAAGGTTAAAGAGAGGCACCATTGCCATCAGAACTCAACCCATGTAAAAAGATCCAATCACCTGGTGGTATTCTATCGTCTGATACCTTGGGAAGCAGAAGTACTACATTTTACTAATGAATCCCTTGAGGCTCTGAAACCTGCTCATCTAACTCGTGTTCATCACTGGCTGTTCTTGCCTACCGCCTACCAATCATCCTGAAGCATTCACTTTCTTTCATATGATCCTTAGTCACTGGTTTAATTTAGTCAGTCTTCTCATCTTCACCATCTTCATCACCATCAGCTGTGCATTCATTGTCACTGTCAGTACCTTGTGAGTCAGCACTTGCCTCTTCCTCTGTTGTGTTTCTTTCTGAATCAGCAGCTGCCTCTTCCTTTATCTCGTTACCTTCTGTGACGGCATTAGCCTCCTCAACTACCTTGTTACCTTGCGAGACAGCATTGGCTGCCTCCTCTAACTTTTTGTGCTTTCTCCCAGCAAGATGCGAGTTAAAAACAATTTGGCTGTTACAAACTGCATTGCATAAGGTGCATACCTTAAGCTCTGATATAGCAGTGCCTGCATCCAATAATCTTTGGCGTTTGGTATCTAGGTTGTCTGTTGCTTTTGCTTTTTGTTTTCTTTTCCCCTGATTAGAAACAGATGCTTTGGCATCTGCTTCCCCTCCTGGATTTTGGTTCTTGTCCGGATGTTTTGTCTTTCCTGTTACTGTCTGGTCCTGATCTGCTTCTGCTTGAGATTTGCTATCAGACAAATCATTTTGCTTTTTTTCAGCATTTGTCTGGATACTAACCAAAGGAATATGCATGTTATTTTTATTATCTTTCTTCAGATCCTCTTCTATGTTCTCTGTCCCTGGCTGCTGCATGTGCTTTTCACTTACTTTTTTTTGGAATGCCAGGAGCTCTTCCTTCTTCTCTAATCGACGTTTGTGCTTTCTTCCTTCACAGTGGGTCTCAAGAACTTCCCTTGAATTGCATTCAATCTCGCAGACAGAACACCACCCAGGTCCTCCAGGTCCACTGACAACAGGTTGACGGTGCTTTGGGGGCCCCATCATGCTATTGTTTCTTTTAAAAGCTGGAACGTGCTTGAACTGTGATGCCATTTTCTTTTTTGCAGTGCCACTAAATCGAGAAGTTGGAAACTGAAGCGAACTCACACAGACACCAAAATATAGTAAATTCATGTAGACTATTTAATATCTTTTTGAAGTTCCTACATATAACTTACAGGCTACAGAAGAAAATGTAAACTTCATAGTTGTAGTTATCCAAAATGTGTGTCACAACTCCTATGTGTTATCCTAAATAAAAATTCAAACCTGAATTCATCTACAACTGACTCTGCGCACTGCAAGAAAATGAAGGAATTCGGATCTTACAAAAAAGCAAGAATGATTTTATAATCTCCTTTTTCATGCTAGAGTGGCAATAATCATCAAGGCAGGTAACATACAAAAAATTAAAATACTATAATCGACACACTCAGTATCTCCTAACTCACAAGTAATTACTTTTGCTACCCTTGATGCTCCATTACAGTGAGTGCTTTTCTAACCATCAAAAATTTTGAAGGAAACATACTCAATATGATCATTATTTTGGAAAACAAAATTGAGACTACAGTAACTATGAGTTCCAATCAAATGGTACAAGCAAAAGTGTCCACTAATTAATGTGCGGCCTAGCAAATAATTTAATTATATGTAATTTATGCATTAAAATAAGACCTATGCTCTTATGTAAATCACAGCTATTTTCTGCACTTTGTATCCTTCGAGAAAATTGCCCTTAATTAACATGCCATTTGTTAACTGGGTGCACCCATCTCAGTAGCTCACTCGTAGGAGCAAAAATATTTTGGGGGAAAAATGGGCAAACTAAAAGTATAAGATTTTTATAAAAAAAATGGGATATATTTGGGATTTTCAAAAAAAAATAGAAACGGGCAAAAAAAGGAGAAAAATCTGTTGCCATATCAATTTAAATGCATTTTAATTACTGCAACTGTTGATAAACTGGCCCACATTTTCTCCAGGTCAGCATAAAAAGAACCAGACATTGAGGCGGTCAGGTGGAAACAGAAAGTGTAGAAAGCTTTATCTCTATTTGGGGAGGGGATCAAACAAATGAACTTCAATGCCTTTGCAAATTTCATCAGTGTATTTGTGGATTATATATATATATAGACAATAGCAAAGGGAAAAGTTTACTGCAAATGTTGATAAATTGGCCCACATTTTCTCCAGGTCAGCATCAAAAGAACCAGACATTGAGGCAGTCAAGAGGAAACAGAAAGTGTAGAAAACTTTATCTCTATTTGGGGAGGGGATCGAGCAAAGGAACTTCAATCCCTTTGCATATTTCATCAGTGTACTTGTGGATTATATATATATATATATCATGGATGAGCCCACCCAACCATCTATGAATTTTCCCTAACAGGAACAGTGCTAATTCTACCACATGATCTGTTCACAAGATATAAGAAGACATGTCTCTTGATGGCATCCTATCTATTCACAAGATATAAGAAGACATTCAGTATCACTTCAAGCATGGGGAGGAATAAGAGATTATAAATATATTTGATACTCTTCACAAGGAAGAAATGAGAAAGGAAATGTATCATTTACATTGCTGGCAAGCATTGTGTGACAGAAAATTATGCCGTAACATATCTACGAGTTAAATACTGATTTACAAAATGATATATCTGAATTTATTGAGGATAAGGAATATATATATATATATATATATGAGATATTAATATATATGTAGCCTGTTCCTCAATAACTCGCTATAGCCCCCATAAGAGGATAGGTTGGTTTTGTCAGCAAGAGACTGTAATTCCTCACAAGGTAGGTGAGTCCCAAGATGGGTATGGACATGCATTTCCAATGCCTTGAGGGAAAAGTCCCGAGATGGGTATGAGCATGCATTCCCAGTACCTTGAGGGAGCCTACTTGTAAATAGTTTCCAAGTGCCCTAAGAACAAGTAATTCCCCATCCTTCGTGTTAATGATTAGGAGAGAAGTAAGGAATTGGGGCTTAAGTATGAAAACTGTCAAAAGTATTATAATCATTACTTGTTTCTTAATTTAATCTAATTTAAATGCACAGTGATAAATGTTAATCATTAGAAATGGGCAGCTTTCTAGTAGGGAACATTACAGAGACCAAGTAAATTGCCATTTCCAAGCAAAATCAAAACCTTAGTTGGGAATTTTATGGTAAATCAAGTAAAAAGCCCCAATAGGGTACATTACATATTTGGGGATTTATTCTTTCCCCAACAAGTAGAGAGAATCATTGAGCTTATATATATATATATATATATATATCGTGGACGAACCCACCCCACCAACTATGAATTTTCACTGACAGGAGCAGTGCTAATTCTACCACAAGATCTGGGCAAGTGAATACGCTGCGGTGCCATGGATCCAATAGGGTTTGAAAAGTCACTGATGTGCAGCAGCTCAGACACAAAAAACATGAAATGCCCAAGATTTAATATGCATACAGAGATTTAAAAATGTAATTTGTTGAAATAAGGGTAAAACCAATTACTATGTATTATTTTTCTTGCACCAGCAGCTGACAGCTGTTATAGAGCAATCTTATATTTAAAACAGACAACTGAAAACCTAGTTTGACAAAAAAAACCGCATATTGAAGATAAATCTAATTAAAAATGGTTAAAAAGCAGCACATTTTCTGTGAATTTTCTGGGCCAATCCAACCAAAATTGATAGACCTTGATTTACTCAAAAAATAAAAGTTGTTTGCAGGAAAAATTGTTAAAATTGACAATTTGCAATTTTTATATTTAATCACGATTGCTTTTGTGATTTATGCTCCTATGCTCACACCATCTTCTACAACACACCCTATCAAGCATAAAGAGTGCATTGAGGCTACACCCTGAACTCAGGATGTATTTCCTGTGTGTGAACTGCTCATCAATCAATGCAAAAAATCAATAGAAACAGTTAAAGGAAAATTCTAAAAAGTATAAATTGGCATATCCAACACTTTTGGTCGATTAATCAATTTTGATGATAACTTTTCTCATCAACTTGCTAGTTCAGGTTTGGGATTGGCTTCATTTTGAATTTGTCCATGTAAAAAACCTAATAAAATCTAGTGAACCCTGGGGACGCGTCCCCCCCCCCCCCCCCTCCAAATTCCCCAGCATTTCTGGATCAGGGACGCACCAGGGACATGGGGACGGCATTCTAGCATCCCTAGCAGCGCCACCACAATTTCCACCCACTGCCAGACACATAGGGACGTCACCATGTTCCCATAACGTTGAGAGGGACGCAACAGTGTCCCTCGAGCATTCTGGAGACACTCAAACGTCCCCCGTCATGGCAACTCAATAAAGCGATTCTAAAAAAACACATTTTTTAATTCATTCCTTGGTTCTATTTGAACCCTAGGGGCATGTGGGGCCCATCTATTGTCTCCTATTCCTTCAAAAGGCCTCCAAGCTTCTTTTGTATTCACATTTTCATTTCTATTTGTTTGCAACAGCAAGAAGAAGAGTGAAGAGCTGAGAAAAGGGTGATTGGAGGAGTGAAAAGAGTGATTGCAAGTGAAAGAGGAGTGACCGGGAGCAAGAAGATGAGGAAGAAGATTCTTCACGTTGTTGAAGAGATTTTTCAAGCGAAAGGTAAGGTTGCTAACTGATATTTTTGTTTTATTTTCTGATTTTCAAATCAATGTTCATTGTGTTTACATTTCTTGCTTCATTTTCTTTTAGTTATTTCATTTCTAAATTCCTGTTGTTTCATTTTCTAAGTTAATTTAGATAATTAGATTTTGTTTTACAATTTAAAATTTCAATTTGTTGAAATATTGAGTTTTTATTTTTATTTTTAAAGTAGGGCATAGTCTAAAACTACATGTTTATTGATTATTTTTTTTTTCATTTTGTGAATGTAGCCAATCATGAAATGAGTGATGATGAGATGGAAACTCATTCTCATAGTGGGGCAGCCAATCAGAATATGAACCTAAGCATGATGATGACGCCAATGGGGAGTGAGCATGGGTCAAATCCGCATGGGAAAATTAGTTCCATAGGTAGTGCACCACCTGCTACTAATTGCCCCTCCACACTTTTGGCAGAGTGGGCTAGGGGTCCTTATGATCCCAAATCTCCTCTTAGACAGTTTGCAACAAGAATAATAGCCCCAACGCCGTCAAGTGGTGGCACAAGGAAATGGAAATGCAACATTTGTTGTACAAAATGGCTCGGGAGCATCACTAGAGTTAATGCACACTTCCTCTTTTGGCCAGGAAAAGGTGTGGGAGCATATGAATTTTTGAAATAGGCTAAAAATCTGCATTACAGAATTCAGTTCAACAAACTTTGGGGTGTTTCAGATGACTGGGGAATTGCAATACCTACTACCTTGTCTGGTAGGCAATCAATTCAGAGTATCAGCAAATGCATGAGCAGCAAATACAAGAGCAACCACATATTTCTACTCCTAGATCGCATCAGAGAACAGCAACATTGTCAGGGGCAGCTTTAGGACCTTCATCCACTTATAGTGCTATGGTTGAGTCACAACACGGCAAGGGGAAATGCAAGGTGCAGACTGAAAGTAACCCCATAGCTGATTTGTTTAACGTGCACCTGAGAGAGAAGGCAGATGATTCCATTGGTAGGGTTTTTTTGCCAATGGCATCCCATTTCATGTAGCACGATCTCCTTATTATAAGGAGATCATGTTGATGGTGGCGAAGGGGGGAGGAGCATCATTTGTGCCACCAGGTGAGCACAAATTGAGGACCACGATCTTGTATAACCAATAAGCCAAGATCAGTTCATTGATGGAGTCCATGAGGGCATGTTGGGAGGAATCTGGATGCAGCATTATTATGGATGGGTGGACGAACATTAGGCATTGTCCACTCATCAATATCATAGTTACATGCTCAGAGGGCCCATTCTTTCTCAAGGCGGTTAATTGTTCAATGCATCAAAAGTATGTAAAAATCAATGACATCCTTCGGACAGCTATTGCAGAGATTGGGCCACAAAATGTGGTCCAAGTAGTGACAGATGCAGCACATGTGTGCAGAGTTGCAAGAAAGCTTATTGAGGCAACATATAGACATATTTGGACTCCATGATGTGTGCATGCCATGAACAATGCACTCAAGGCCATGGAGAAGATTGACTGGATTAAGGGAGTGATCAGCGATGCTAGAGATGTACAATTGTATATCTGCAACCACCACACTTCACATGTACTCTTCAAGAGCTTTGCAAAGGAGTTCTTGATACCAGTTGAGACCAGATATGCATCCTATTTCATTCTTTTGGAGAGAATGCTTGAGTTGCAAGAGCTACTACAACTCATGGATATGACAAATGAGTGGAATCAGTGGGATAGGTCCAGGACAGAACAGGGGAGGAGGGTGAAGGAGACAGTGAAGAGTGATGCATTTTGGAGTGATGCAAAATACGTAGTCTCTATCATCACTCTAGTTTTCTAAGTCATCAAATATGGGGATGGGGATGCACCTAACCTTGAGAGGTGTATGAGTGCATTGCCAAATGAGGGCAGTTGTGAGAGAGGACCCCACTTTAGCATTCTACAATGAGCACATTTGGCCTATTATTCAACGCAAATGGGATAGACTACATACTCTCTTGCATGTGGTTGCTTATGCATTGAATCCGAAGTGGTACGTGCCTAGGCCTAGTAGAGTTACACCAATTCAGGATGATAATGTGAAGGAAGGGTTCTTCAAGTGCATTGATAGGATGTATGATTGAGACTGCTAGGAAGGTTCGCACTAAGTGGGCAAAATTTGCTACTCTTAGGGGTTATAAGGCTGCAACAAAGTCGGACAGAAAAACTATTGGCATAGGAGGATCTGATTTTATGGTAGACTTGTCATGGACCGAAATCAACAACTACCACGCTAGCCATTTGTTTGCTATCTCAGGTTTCTCTCTCTTCAGCTTCTGAGAGAAATTGGTCTACTTATAGCTTCATCCACTCTCTTAAGAGGAACAAACTTACCACTCAGAGAGCAAAGAAACTTGTGGTTGTACATAGTGCCTTGTGTATCAGTGATTGCAGGACACATGTACAAGGAGAGCCTAGCAGCACAATGAGATGTAGAGCCAGAGGAGCCATCACAGATTGATGAGGATGCTTTAGATGCAAGGCTGGCTGGTGTTCCTTTGGCGGCTCTTGACCTTGGAGAGTCTAGCTGTTCCAGTGATGAGGAGTTTGCCAACCTCTTGAGAGATGATTAGAGGCCTCCTTCACTACATTTTGACATTTTGATTTTGTGCTTGTTTTGATATCATGCCACTCAATGTAATCATCTTTATGATCAAACACTATTGATATCATATGATATAATAGAACTCTTCCATTTGCTGATTCGACAATTTAAAATTTTATCATTATGTATACAATATTGAAAACTTCGATGTTCAATGTTCAATGCAATGATCAAGTATTTAGTAATTTACTATTTTACATCTTTATCTCTTACATCTTTTCATAACTAGCATTTTATGTACCATACACACCCACCGCCCCAAAATTGAGGCCCCTTTATCCCCCGTCTCGGAAACTTGTCCCCCAATTCCGATTTCCCCCCGTCCCCGACGGTGGTGTAACTATAATAAAAGCATAACTATTTACATATTTTCAGCTTTATGGCAGGAATTAAGTTCAGATTGCCATATAACATCATATAATTAACAAAACCGCCATAAGAACTAAAATATTTTAATATAATACTTCAATGCCAATTAGTCAAACTCAAATGTCATGAAAAATATTCATTGCTCAATATTCAAAAACTAATGTCAACAGTCAGTATCATATGGGTTTTCAAAAGAACATCATCATTGACATTGGATGATGTAGGTAGATTACAAAAACCACCAACAGTGACATTCGCATTTGCACCCAAGGTATGTCACAAAGTTCATATTCATCTTCAAATTCAGCAAGATTCATCAAGTAAAAAAATCAGGGAAAATCTATGGAAATTTTCAAAACAGGTTTATCAAGTGAAAAAATCAGAAAAATAATCAAATACAATTTTTATTTTTATTTGAACATATCGTATTTGTTAAAATTAAAAGTATTATAGCTGTAGCAGTGGTAATAAATCATGTAAATGAAAAATATTATCCCTGTAGAGAGAGTAATAGATGATAATAATTGAAGGAAGAATATTGTATGACTTGCCAAATCGCAGGTACCTCAAACTTAATTTTGATAAAGAAGTCAAAGGAAATCTGGACCCATCCAGCAGCAGCAGCTTTATGAAGAGAACATCGGAGTTTCATAAAAGGCAGATCCCATTTTCTTGGCAAGAGAACCAATAATCAAGCCAAGGCCCTAGGGATTTTGAAAGCAATTCTGTCTGCAATTATTAATACTAAGCTGCGATCCTGGTTCTGGTTCGGGTATGGGTTTGGGTTCAGTTACATGGGTTCAGCAGAAATTTCCATACATACACACACACACACAGATATATATATATATATATACCTATGTGTGTGTAGATACATACATATATATATATATATATAGAAACACACACGCATATTGATATAATATAAATTTTTATATACATGTTCAAACATCAAAATTATAACTTATAAATATAATAAGAAGTCATAAGCATGATACTCATAAATCCATAATTGCCAATAAAATTATGAATTAAAATACCTCATATTCACAATTTGCAAAAACGATAATATTCAAGTCTCAAAATAAGCAAAGAAGAGGTTAATAGGTTGAAAGAAGAGGTTAATAGGTTGAAATTAGGGTTGTTGAAGACTTTTTAGGGTGCAAAATAGTTTTTTTAAGGCATGTGGGGCCCATTTTTTAGCACCCATAGCCACGGGTGCGCCCAGATTCGCCCTAGGTGCAGTCCGGGCACTCAGGTTGTTTCCTGTGGGTTTGGTGTTGCTGGGAGCACAGGCAAGTCTGGTGTCCAGGCAGCACCTGGGTTGATCCCGAAAGAGAACTGAACAGGAACTGGAACTCACTAACATAAATTAAAAAGTTTAAGGAGATGCAAAGGTGATAATAAGTGGCTGTGAAAAAGGTTTGTCAGCAGATTGCCAACTTAGGAGTCTATCTGATGAGATAAAAATTGTATAAAGACGATTCAAGAAGGTGAAGTACATGCATTGTTTGCATGAAGGAAATTGTGCAACTAATGCCAAGCTAACAATGGAGTGAACCAGTGCCCAATCTTGGCAAAGACAAGTGAAGGCTATAACGAGTGGGTTGATAGGATCCACGTTGGAGAGGGATCTAAATATATATAAACCACTATTTCCTTCTAAATTTAACTCTCCATCATCTAATTAGTAATAATTGTCTCTTTTAGTAGTGACAAGTGAGTTTTCATCAGCTTGAGAGAGAGAGTATAATATCCCCCTAGGATATTATTTTCAGATCTTTTCTAAATATTCTCCAGAAATTTTAAACAATCAATTAGCATCAAACTGACTTCTATTTAAGCAACAATTTATGTTGAAAATCATAAAGACTTGATATTAAATATGAAGATAGAACATTACAATCTAATTTTCAATACAAATATGTAATACCTCAAACACTGCAGTTTGTGTTTAGATTATAACTTCACAGAATTGCCCTATTATGAACTCTGATATGAGTCCAACTCCAAAGATGAATCGGGTTTCCGTCCAATCCACCAAGAAATCTTGAAGGTTTCTATCCTCAGGTTTCAGAATTGAAAGCTGGAACCTTCCCAGATTTCTCCAGGAGAAAACAGTAATCAAACATAAACCAAGCATACTAAAAATAAGCTTCTCCATGTTTTTTAATACCACATCCCTGTGACTCTACATTTTCCGTCTGCTTGTCTCTTGGAATTCCTTTTTTGTCTCTTTATCATTCCCCTCTTTTAAATTAAAAAAGACTTCACCAATTTTCATTGAGCTCCAGTAAAGTCATTTTAATACTTTACTAAGTTGTCATTTTGTTTTATATGATTTGACAACTTTAAAACTTAATTAGTTGATTGACTTCTAATGTCCCCAAAGAAAGGGACATTACAGAGAGAAATTTCTGCAGCTGGTGTAGCCCATGCGCAGTTGAGGAAGTATATGGAGCAAAGTGAGGTAGTAACAGAAACTGGTAATGTAGTAGTTTTAGCCCTTCTTTTAGAATGATTATATAATTTGGTCTGTGTTTTATTTTTAAATATGCATTCTGTATTTGAATGTAAAAGCAGTTATAGATACATTTTAATTTTTTTCTTAAAGGGGGCAAGCCCCAATAGAATCCACATTAATCTATCAAAAAGAAATACTAAAATTAAATGAATTTTAAAATATTAAAAGTTATATAAATTCAAAAACAATAAATTTTAAATAAATAACTAAAAAATATAACCTATGTATTAATTATTAACTCTAGTATAATAGTTCAACTTCAAGACAATCAACAATTTCACCAAGCCATAAATAAATTTTCTTGTTTAACTTAATCAAATATTACTTACATTTAATTGTTTATCAACCACAGTTTGTCCCTTTGGGAATGAATGTAACTTTTGGTCATTCACTTGTACCAATAATATCCACTTTCATCTACCATCAACTTGGCAAATAAACTATCACTGCCGCTCCCCATCATTTTACAGGTCCACAGCTGCAATATCCATATTGGCTGTGTGCCTTTTATCAAACACCTCCCTCTTGTCTTGGCTGTGCCTTTCATCAAACAGCTCCCTCTAATTTGTTTCACAGACAACCAAGTTGTTCAAGAAGGCCAGTCAAGCAGTAAAGTTGCCAAGAGTTTTTGCTGATAACAGTAGAACTCAAGTTTCAAAAATGCTTTCCCCGCATATTTGACTTGGGGGTTTCCTCATGTTCTTGCAAATTAATCCAAGGTTTGCCCAGTTTCATCCAGGATAAACCTACAGTGGAAAATCCATGCCCTGGCAAAACCCCCACACAGATCAAAAAAGAAACCAAACCAGGTTCAAACAAGACCCAGATCTGGGGCTTGCAGGGCATATATTAGCTACTTAGTTTATTACTTATTAGTAATGTATAATTTATTTTTTGTGCTTAGAATGTTCATTATTATTTCCAGTATGTCTAAATGTAAATGACAATATGTAATTTACAATATTCTTACACAGCCATACCCCAGTACAAACATAACCAAGTTTTGAAAGCTGCATTGAGTGCTTTGGACCTGCATCTTGCTTACTTCCAGACCCCACACCCATGCAACATTGGATAGGAAAGAGAAAACCCATTGTAAGACAGCTCAAACTTGATAGTGGCTCCAGTAGGCAAAAGAGTAAAATTTGGCAAAAGATTTAGCAACCCTCAAGCAATAGTTTATGCCAATCAAGATGCCAATTTCAAGCCTGACAGTAGAAAAGTCCTGCACAAAGAGATATGCACTAGTTGCCAGAGGCAAGCAGCCCTGTTGATTGGGGCATTACACTTAATGGACAGGAGGTATCATCACAACCATGTGTGTTAAACATACTTGGCACAAGGGTTTGCCCTACCCAATCCGGCATCAGCATGAACTCAAGTTAAATGTTGGCAAAACTCGGACTACTTATAAAATTTCATAATTAGATTCAGTAGTAATCTTTAAATCACTATGCAAACTGCTAACTACTCATAAAAGGAGTTACGAATTACCAACATGAAGAAACAATTGAAAGAAGTATTACTTGACCTATGATAAAACAGTGTCAGGCCATGTTCTTCCAGCCTCACAGAATGAGTGTCCAGTTCAAATTAAGGTTTTAACAATACCAATGGAAGAAACAAAACTTAGCAAGAAAGCAGGAAAAAATGGCTGCAAAGCCCATAATTGAATTGGAATCAGTATGATGAATATAATATTCAGGCATCTTTAGCTAGATATGTGAATTCAAGGTTCTACACCTGACTGATGACTGAGCAGAGTCTAACCAGACAATAAACTTGCAGCTAGCTAGATATATGGAAACAAACTTTTGTTATTAGCTTGTTTGATTGAATTGATTTTAGTTAAGGAATAAAACATTATTCTTCTTTTTTAAATGAATCAATTTTGCTGTTTTGGACTCATTTACCTAATTTTCACCTTTCAGGGTTCCAACTCCAGTAGATATCATTGACAATCTTTTTGTTTTAAAGAAACATTGGACTTCCCTTTGAAGCAAAAGTTAGGGGAGTCAGAAATACCATGATGCACAGCTGTAACCGAATCACAAACAATTAGCATAGATTTTCCATTTTAATCTACCAGATGTACTTTAATATGCCCCCAAAACAATGATATTAGAGAAAAATTATACAGAGCAATATTTAGACAGACTGGAACAGGATAGAATAATCACGGCTGCAGACCTTTCTAGAGGTTCACCCATTTGGAACTTCATTTTGTCTTGTTGGGATATTATCACTAAGCATATCACCAGGGATGTCAGAAATGGTAGACTGGCCTTGTTTTGGGAAGAATCCTGGAATGATTTAATTGCTTTAAAAGATTTTCCATACATGGGTGAAGTGCATCAGGTTTGGAAGCAAAATGAGGCCCCTCTATTCAAGACCATGTGGAGCCCTCTTGCCTCAAAGGTAGTAGAGATTGGCAATGGAGATCTTTCCACCATTATCAGATTCTGTGGGACCACATTGAAGCCCTTGAAAAGGAATTAAATAAGAGAAAAATCTTTAAATCTGACAGAGATGATTGTTTCAGATGGTGGAGACCTAAATAGGGCCTATACAATGTTAAAATCAGTAACTCTCTGGAAGAAGCAGCTGAAGCTAGGAAGGGTTGAACAGTTCATCTTTCTTGGGGCAAATGGTGCCTTCCAAAGGCTGGAGTTTTTGCATGGAATGCTCTTCCCAAGAGGATTTTAAATTTTTAACAGCTGATCATCTGTGGAAATCAAGAATTTCTGGTCCTTCAAGATGTGTCATGTGTAAACAGGAGGAAGAATCTACTGATCATTTTCTTCTCAATTTTCCCTTTGCTGAAGCTTGCTGGCATTTGGCAGTCTAAATTGGGCTAGTATCGTCCATGGCCAAATGATATATTGGAAATGTTCAACTATTGGCCTTTTCTTCATAAAATGGCGACCTTTGAATGCATTTGGAATATCTGCCCTTCAATAAGTATATGGGAAATTCGGAAAGATGTAAATACAAGAATTTTTCAGCATACAGAGATGATATTTGACTTTTCAAAGTTGAAATCAGCCATCGAAGAGGTTGTGAATAGTATTGAAATCCCAATGCATTCCAGGCAAATCTCTTACTTGTTGGGATAATGATCTACTAAGGTTTTTTGAAAAATGGTGAATATATCGGATATAAACAAAAATAAAAACTGTAGAAAAAGGATTAAAAGTTTGTTTTTTATTTTTTTTAAATTCAAGGGCATTTCCATAGCATAGAGATATAGAGAGTAAATAAAATAGAAAGTTTAACCCATGAATTGTAGGAAATAGGATTTTGTTGTTTATATTCATATCACTGATTACATTGCATCTAAGTTGCCGATGGCGGATGCGTGAAAAAAAAAAAAAAAATTGGGAGGGTGGGGTGGGGGGGGGGGTTGGATGTGTTTATACACACACACACAAAGAAAGAAATACAAGAAATATACAGAATTAAATCATTTGATAGTATGATACTTCATCATTGATCAAGATAAATATTAAATGCCAATTGATACTTCATCTAACCAATATTAAGAAAAGATTAGCTTTGGTACACAGACTAATAGTCTAATTGTGATGTCCCCGTTTTGAAATTGGATTTAATAATAAATAATACGTAAATAAAAAAATTATTAAATAAATAATAATATTTAAATAAAAATTAATAAATAATCTAATTATAATATAAATAAATAATATATCATTAATATAATATAATATATTATTAATAATACAATACATATTGTTAATCAGATAATATAATCTTCCAAAGGGACACAACTTTTAGAAGGTCAAGGTATAAAGGAGACTAAGATAGGGGCAGGCACAAGAAGATTTTGAAGGGGAATTATGATATTAACTTCAATTTAGATATTATTTGAGAAAATATTGGTGATGTCAAAAGATTTGGAATGAAATGCTTTCTAAATTCATCCATAAGACTAACGCATAAATTATAGTGGAGCCCAAATATGTATTTCAAGAAAATTATCATTGTCATCTCTATAGTCATCGGGAGCTATATGTCATCAAAGAGTGTACACACGAAGGAAACAACAAACTCATGCCAAGGATGTGAATCGCATTAAAGTGATTAAGGAGATTAGTTAAGAAACCTCCCAGGTGTGCACGAAAGCCCACGGGGAGATGTTATGCTACATGTGAGCTTTGGCGCGCATCAGCACCTGCTTCCGCTTCCGCTTCCGCATCCGCATCCGGGCTCCAGCCAAGCGCACCCAATAACTAAACATTGCATTGCACAAAGCATACATCATGGTGCATAAATAATAACTAGATTTTACAATTGGCAAATTTTCAATTACACTATAATTTGTACAAAGTCAAACTATAACAAAGTTCCAAAAAATCAAACATTGCCAATGACTCTTGCTACTACAAATAGAGCTATGCTAGAGGGCTGCAAATCCTGATGATGAAGCTCCTAGCTCAAAGCCTATCATAATTTGTTCAACCTCGTGAGTATCCAAGTTGGCCTCCAAGATGTCAAAATCTTCAAGCTCAAGAAAGTCATTAGAAAGACAATTTTCCTTTGTTGAGGAGCCATCATAAATTACAAAACAGGAATTAACTGATTCAAATCTGTGATCTAATAGTACTTGCAATTTCTAGAACAAAGTGAAAGAGAACTATATTAGAAGTGTGAAAGGGAAATTGAATGACAAAGGAAGCAGTTGCAAAGTTCAACCTAATAGAATGTGAATCAAATAGCTCAAGATAGAGTAATAGAAAAAGCTTTTGAGACAATAATACATCTCGAAAGACCATAAATGATACTAAATGATCTCATTGATCCACCATGGCTACTCCCGAAGGGTGGAATAAGGGCTTTCACCTCAAACTTCTCTCTCGCGAAGAAGAATGCATAACAAGGGCTTGCACCTCAAACTTCTCCGTCATAGAGAAGAACACATTAACAAGGGCTTGCACCTCAAACTTCTCCCTCACAGAGAAGAATGCATTATAGTACATCTCAAGGAATCACTAATGTTGAGACTCTCTCTCGGCAAGGGCTTCATTCTCCACAACTCTAAGCTTGTCTCAAAAATGCACAAACTTTACTCTGGCAAGGGGCTTGGTGAGAATATCGGTTGTTTGATCCTCATTGCTAATGTACCTCAACTGAATAGCATTCCTTTGCACCATATCTCTAATATAGTGATATTTGATTTCAACATGTTTTGTTTTGTCATGAAACACAGGATCAACAAAGAGTTTCACACAGCTTTGGTTATCACACTGAATAACTGTAGGATCCAAAGATGGTCCAACAATCCTGCAAGAAGCTTTCGAAGCCACACTGCTTCTCGTGTTGCCACACTAGCTGCAACATATTCAACTTTTGTTGAACTTTGAGCCACACATGATTATATCCTGTTACACCAGGAAATCATAGCAAATCCCAAACTGAAACAACAACCAGAGGTGCTCTTCCAATCAGTAACACTCCCTGCCCAATCAAAATCAAAATAGCTCTACAAATTTAGGTCCACATTGGAAGAATACTTCAAGCCATATCCAACTGTGTCACGCAAGCATCTCAAGATATGCTTGGTTGTAACTAAATGTATCTGCCTAGGTTCAGACATGAACTGACTAAGTGCACTCACTACATAGCAAATATCTGGTCTAGTGTAAACTAGATACATCAAGGATCCAATCAACTGCATGTACATAGTAGGATCCGCAAGATCTGAACTAGTTACCGATTTACTCAGCTTCTTCAAGTTAGTTTCCATCAGTGTAGACATAGACTTGCAATCTAACATCCCAAATCTCTTTAAGATGTCAATGGTGTATTTTCCTTAACTCGGGATGATCTCATCAAGCCTCTGCCCCACACTTCCAAACCTAGAAAGAAATGCACGAGTCCTAGGTCCTTCATCTCAAATTCTAAAGTCAACTCCTTGCATCTAGAGATAAGATGATTTTCCCCAATGAGAAATAAGTCATCAACATATAGAACCAAGATTAAAGGCTTCACCATTGACTATCTTGAAGTAAAGATTCAGATCAGCATCATTCTTGAAGAAACCTAGACTCACCAAGTATCGGTCAATCCCTTCATACCATGCACAAGGAGCCAACTTAAGATCATATAAAGCTTTCTTTAATTTGCATAAATGAGACTCTTTCTCATGAAACGTGAAGCCTTCAGGTTGCTCAATGTAGACCTCTTCTTCAATAACACCATTGAGAAAAGTTGTCTTCACATCCATCTGGTGTAGCTTTCATCCCTTATAGCTACTGTGATGGGAATGACGATCCTGATGGAAGTATACCGAGCAACTGGACAAAATGTTTCTTCATAGTCTATTCCTTCTTTCTAAGAGAAACCACATGCCACAAATCTAGCCTTGTACTTCTCAATGCTCCCATCAGCTGCATGGTTAATCTTGAATAGCCACTTGGAAGATACAACTAACTTTCCTTCAAGTCTAGGTACAATATCCTAGACATCATTCTTAATAATGGATTGATATTCTTCATCCATAGCATCTTTCCATACTTGCTAATTTGAAGCTTCCCCAACACTGGAAGGTTCAGTCTCAATAATATTACACATCAATGCAACATAACTAGAGAATCTATGTGGTCTTTTACTTTCTCTAAATGTTCCTCTAGGAGCTGTGAACTTTTCTACCTCCTACATAGTTTTCCTTACCCAAAGAGGATTCTTTCAATTCACAATAATATCTCTAGGTCCATCAGTATTTATCCAAAGGCTCAATTGGATCATCATTCTCTTCAAGTTTTGTGGACTCCCTCTAAATCTCAAGAGTGTGATTAATGTCCATGTCTTGAGGAGTCCCTTGGTCTTCATCTATCTCCATGCATGAACCTTTAGATTTTCTGAAAGCAATATCTTCCCCAAGTGTAACATCTTTGCTTACCTCTATATGTTTTTGACTGGGAATGTAAATCCTCTAGGTTTTAGAGTTTTCCCTGTAACCCACAAATATTCCTCTCAAACCAGAAGATTCCAACTTGGTTCTTTTTTCTTTAGGTACATGGACATACACTGGACAACCAAAGATTCTAAAATGACTAACATCAGACTTAACCCTTGAAAAGGCTTCTCCTGGAGTCATATTCTGCAATATCTGATGAGGACATCTATTTTGAACATATACTGCAAGTCTGGAAGCTTTTGCCCAAAGAAAGGTTTGAAGGTCTTGATCATGGATCACAGCTTTAACATCTTCCACAATGGATATGTTCTTTCTTTCTGTAACCCCATTTTGATGTGGGTTGTAAGGGACACAAAACTCCCTCTTGATTCCTGCCTCAATACAAAAATCTAGAAAGCTACCATAGGTGTATTCACCTCCGTTATCAAACCTTAAAACTTGAATTCTCTTTCCAAACAAGTTTTCTACTTGAGCCTTAAACTCTTTAAATCTACCTAGGACTTCATCAAAAATAAATCCAAGTCTTCATAGAGTAATCGTCTATGAAAATTACATAATACAAAAATCCACTTAGGGCCATTGACATTGGACCACATAAATCAAAATGTACAAGTTCTAATATTTCTTTGACCTACTTTCACAACTATGAAATGGACTCTTAGTATTTTTACCCATAGCACATCCTCTACAAGTACCATCATGTTTATGACTAAGTTTAGGAATGCCTTTAACCATCTTCTCCAATGATGGAAGAGCCCTTAAATGTAGATGCCCAAGTCTTTTATGCCATAGTTCGCTGGAGCTGGAAGAGTTATGTTGAAGAACTTGAACTAGACAAATGGAAAGCTTGTACAAACTCTCATGTTGATTCCCAATCACATGTGTAGGCTTGATGTTAGATTTCTTTGGCCATGCAAGAACTCTCCCTTCTAAAAATGCTACTTGATAACCTTTCTCCTCCAAAGCTAAAATAGATACAAGATTCCTCTTGATTCCTGGCACAAATAAGACATCACTTAAATGAATGGAAATCCTGGATTCTAGATTGAGTGATGTAGCACCAAATCCTTTCACTGAATAGCGTGCATCATCTCCAATGACCACTTGAAAATTGGATTCCCTTTCCACCAAATCCAAAAGATGTTCTCGATACCCTGTGATGTGTCGAGACACTCCACTATCAATTAGCTAGGTGTCACTATCCATGGGAACATTTCTTGATAAGGCAGATATGAAGAGGAATCCATTAGATTTGTCTTTTGCTTCCTTTTGAGTTGAGACTTCATTAATGTTTGGCATTTGTTGCTTAGAACTTGACAAACAATCTCTTACATAGTGACCAAACTTGTCACATCTAAAGCACTAAATGTGGGAGAGATCTTTCTTCTTTTTCTTTGAATCAGGTGCAGAGTCTAATCTTTGATCTCTATTCCTTTTGAAGTTGCCTTTTCTCCAATTTCTTCCTTTCTTCTTAGTAGATTGAGTGGCAAGAACATGAGTGTCTTCAGTTTGAGAACCTTTGACAATTTCCCTTGCAGCCAACCTAGATTCTTCTTGAATACAATCAGCCCTGAGACAATCAAACTTAGGTAGTTTAGATCTTGCACTGATACCTTGGATAAAAGACTCCCAAGTTTGAGGAAGACCATTAAGTGCTAGCATGACAAGATCTTTATTCATAACTTGATCTCCAATGGCGCTTAGTTGATCCCTCAACTTTAAGATCTTCATAAAGAAAGATATGACTGTTTCTCCCTTCGCCATTTTGACTCGGTGAAGCTGTTGCCTTAATGCAAGAGCCCTACTTGTGTTGTTGATCTCATATAGACTTTCCAAAGTTTTGAACATGTCTCTTGCATTTGTCATTTTGGAAATGAGAGGCACTAAGTGATCCTTTACTGAGTCAATCAAGATCTTCTTTGCTTCAATGGCATTCTTATTGAATTGAAGTTTCTCCGCTTGATCATCTGACTCAAATAAATCTTTTTCCTCCACAAACTGAAGATCATTTTCTTCAAGTGCAATAAGAACTCTAAACTTCCACGAAGTGAAGTTTGAGGCACCTTCAAGTCTATCTTCGACCTTGAGACTGTACACCATTTTCGAGGCTTGATATTGCACCTTGAAGTTGAGAGATGAAAGGGAACTTCGCTATTATAAGGAAATCTACGATCTTCTCAAACCCACTCTGATACCATGTTATTTTTATGATCAGATTAATAAAATGCAGATGTAAATTAATTCACACAAAATTGCACAGCATATACTCTGGGAAAACCTTCCAATTTGATGGTGAAAAACCCAGCAACGAGAGTATTTAATTTTATTTAACAAAAGACAGAGGTCTGATTACAAATTTGCCAATATCAATCTGCAATATATATGTATTGATCTGTTGATATGAATCTATCTGTAATATGTATCCATCTGCCAATGAATATGGATCGATCTGAATATGTATCCATCTGCCAATGAATGTAGATCTGCTTGTGAGATGATGGATATATTCGATGTTCTGTCTTTTCTCTGAATGATCGGATTCACCAATTCTTATTTATATGTTGTTGCTGTTCTTATCAGTGCTGCTTATTACTTCTTGTTTTCTTCGATACAGCTTCTTCTGTTTCCAAACTGTATTTGCATATTGTCTGTAGGACACGACTTTACTCACACCAAAACTAGCACCATTTCATATCAATGGTTTGTTAATGACTTGATTAGTGTTCATCGATGGCCCTATTAGTGTTTAGTTTATTGTCATCGTTATATGATTAGAGTCATCAACTAATCTCATCGCTATTATTGTCTCTGTATTGCAGCCTTTTAGTTAGGGAATATAACTCTCATTGACCACGATTTCCTTATCAACTCATATTAGTTAACTCATGTTGTGTGGTAGTAAATCGATTCTTCTCACATTAATCGTATCTCTCCAAGATTGGTTTACTAATTTAGTCCATTGCTTATATTAATTATATTTTTCATATTTAATGAATTGGCTCTTGTAAATGTCTAAGGCCGATAGGCCAATTAGACATTTATGTTATCTATGTCGGCCTAAAGGAATCCGACCATAGCTACAATAACATTAACATTTCCATGCTGTTTGTAAACTGCTTCACTGATTGTTGTATCAGCCATCTGTGGAGGAGCGTATTGTAAAAATGTTCTATTTTCTAGTTAATACAATGGGCATGGCCCCCTCAGGACATTTTCACGTAGCAAAAAAAACCTGCTGCCACAAGCTAGTACATGAAATCTTTGGAGATGATTAATAAAAGCTTTGAGAGTTATTTTTAAATATGAATGTCCATATAAACATCTTTCCAAAGAAAATGCACTTTCACAGGATCATAAAGATCATTTTTGGCCTAAGGATGTTAAAAGACATCTTATCTCATATGGCGGATGCCCTCAAATAGTACCCTAAGGAGAAAGCATATTTCCAGTTCATACATCTCTGAGCTTCAGATCACCCACTGAACTTTTTCCCTTTGTCTTTCCTGCTGGCTAATAAAATTGCTAATTCTTTAATACTCTAGTATAAAACCCAATGGCAACAGCTTGATTCAATTTTCATAAAACACTGGGCTTTAGATTCCCTACATGCTCGCTTTCTTTTCTTTCCTACTGGGGAATATGCATTGAAGATACTGTTCAACATGATCATTTTTTTCATTGAAACCCATACCCCATAAATTGGATGAACACAGCTTAGTTCAGCTTTCACATCGCCTACAGAATTATATTTTGTTATTTTAATAAAAGTCATCTCAACTGATAAGACATAAACCCTACCATAAAACCCACTGCCGACAGCAAAGTTCAAATTCAGAAGATTCTGGGCTAAGGATTGCCAGAAGTCTATCATTTTACTTTTTCTTTTCTGCTGCGATTATACAAGCACAACCCAGGATCCAATTCCCGAGCTACAATAAGGCATCTTATTGCTCTGGCTACTGTCAGAAAAGTCGTAATGTAACAATTACAGAATACATTCTAGCCTCACAGATGTTCTAATGTAATAATATCGGACACAATGCAAGTGCAAAAATAATGGAGTCCAGGCTTATCCCACACCAATATAAATATTCCATATAACTTACCCAAAATTAACACAACGGATACAGAAAAGATGAAACTACAAGTTTGGGAAATGGGCATATACCTGTGATTTTGAAGATGGCATGGGTGAACCCCGGTAGGGCAAAGAGAGAAGAGAGGGCCTAAATTCAGCACTGGCTGAAAAGGGGAAAGAGGACTGCTGCTGCTGCAGAACATTGCTGCTACCGCTATGAGTCTCGTTCCGGTACCAGGGGGTATGCCCTTCCTGCGGAACATATTGTTCCTCGGGAGGGTACCGCGGAGGCGGTATAGAACCAGGCGCCAAGCGAGGATAAAGAGACGAATCCCGCCCATAGGAAGCAGGGTCGGAGTACAACAAGCCCCCCGCCCTCCCAAAGTCAGCCTGCGCGGAGCCATAACTACCTTGAGCCGCAAGACCCACATGACCCTGTTGTTGATGATGATAATGATAGGCGGTCATATGATCGTGCGGAGTCTGCTTTTGTTGGGCATTCATGTCGAGAGTATATGACGACCCTGGAGGTATTGTTCCATCTGAAGGCAAGGCATAGGAAGTTCCCGGTGGGTACAGATGGTGCTGCTGATGCGAGGCTTCAAGGGATTCGAGGGTGTAGAACCCTTGACCTCCTGGTAAACCATAGCTCCCAACACTCCCCTGCTTCATATCCATTGACCTTCCCAAAAAAGCAATAAAAACAGGATAGGGTTTAACTTGCAATTTATATACAGCAATGCAAAACAGATTTGAAACCCAGTGGGTTTGTTTGCTTAGAAATAAATAGGTTAGGACTGGGAAAGGCAAGTTGAGATGAAATGCTGTGCCTTAGAAATCCAATGGACCTTCATTTTCCTCCTCGTAAAAATGCTGTGTACCTCCGTGAATTGAACATTTTTGGCTTTCAGTTTTCTTAGGTCATTCCAAAAATGGTTTAATAATGTAATCTGAGGATTTCAGATAGTTTGTGATTGTTGCGCACATCTCCAAACCATATGAGTGTCTCGGTGTTTTTTTTAAAACTACAGCTTGTTATAATGGATGTCCATGTGGCCGTGTGGTACAATTAGTGTGGGTGTTTTGATGGGAATATGATAGGTGTAGTTCCCAGATTGGTTATTATATTAAAATATTATATTTTTTTTTAAGTAAAACTTATTTATGTATAGCAAATGGCCCTATTATGATGGCCATTGCAAATAGACAAATTTGAAAAAAAAAATGTACTTATTGATAGACTAAATTTTATTGCAAATCTTGAAGCTCCAAAGCATTCCTATTAGTGAGTGTTCCTATAAAAACTAAAGGGTGTTTATCCTTTGTTTCAACAATTAATGGGTTTTTGTCCATTGATCACAGTTTCTTATGTACTTTTATCCACAAAAGAGCCTTGACCATAAAGTGTCTAGAAGATAAAATGACATAACATAGCTCATTAAAATTAAACTAATTTTATATGTTACCCACCTAAAGATCAAACTAATTGGCTTAGATATGAATTTGAATTTTATGCACTACAACTTTGATCGGCCTTACAGACCTTATAGAATTCAAGGAAATAGGTTTGGAGACTTCTTCCTTTTGACTTGGCACGAATTAGATGGAAGCCATGGCCCCCAATCTTGATGTGATGTTGGCTCTACTCCATTCTTACACTTTTGCACTGGTCAATCAGTATCCTCAAACCTCAATCTATAACATCCCTTTGGCATTTGTCAAGTCGCAACTCTAATCTTTGATCTTTGAAATCTTCCTAGCATGCGTCAAACATCCAACCTTTAACGTCTCCCTAAGCAAGGATTCTTTCATCTATTTTTTTCGGAAGGGGGATATGACAAGTCCACCCTCCCCAAGATCGTTTGTGCTCAAGCAATTCAAATTAAGATTCTCAAAAATCTCAAACCCTTCTTATGTGGCAGGTTTAACTGGTAAATTTTCCACCTAAATAGATACCATGTGATGGTCTCGCTTCTCAATTTTTTGGTGTGAGTGTCCATCACTTCTTTTGAGATCAAAATCAACTTACCCTCATCATTTAAGGGTGGAAACTCCTCTAAGGGTTTAATGTTTAGACTCGGACCTTTCTTCAAACAAGACACATGAAGAACATTATGAATCCTATTGTTCTATGGAAACTCCAACTCATAGGCTACTTCACATATCTACTCAAACCTTGATATTTTGAAAATGGTAGTTTTGTTATGGTAAATAAAATAGATAAGCTAAGGTTTATTGCAGTAGATAGATAAGTGAAGCACAAAATTCGATAATCAAACCATGATAAGTGGATAAGTAGTACTAATGAAGTGAACCTACTATATAAATGGCCACTAAAGTACCCTAAGGGTCAAGCATATTATTTTTTAAGATGGATATTATTAATAGGATCATCTAAAGGTTCCCCTTTAGGTGCAGTGAGTCTATAAGCTCTAGATGTGTAGTTAGATATAATGACAAAGGGTCCAACGAATTAGGTGTATTTTTTTATATTTTTTTTATCTCTATCATGTTGATTCTTTCCATTCTCTTTTAGAACAAGGTCACCAATTTTGAATTTGTGAGCTTTGATCTTCTTAGCATAACTATAATGAAGGTGGTTTTGATAAGTTTGTAAATGTTTAGGATAATATGTATGAGATGAAGGAAGATCTAGAGGGGTAACATGCTTAATCTCATGCTCTAAGATACCTTTGGGAGGATGTAATGCCCCACCAGGGAACCCATGAGAATTTGAACCTAAAACATGTTGCTATGTTTATAGATAATTTTGTTTTTCTTAAGAGTTTATAGAATAGTAATGATAACAAAGTGAAAGCAATACAACATAAGATACAAACAAGTACATAAGTACAACTCAATTACAGTTAACAACTCTCAAGGGTCCTATGACGTGGAATTACGTATACAATAATTAATTATTTTAGACTAAGTATAATTATAGATCTCTCATATACAATTGAATAACACTTGTATAGACTCATATAAAAGAAATATAGATACAACCAATATCATAAGGTATACACAATGAAATAACATCCTCTGCACAATTTGTAGGGTATGTAACAATAATCAAGTACAAAGTATAGTACAATATCATGGAAGATAAGAGCAAGTCTCCAATGACGATGAACAAGGAAGAAGGTAACATCAACAAGGATCATCTAGCATCGGTTCAGGAACGTCAGAATCTCAATGGTAAGAGAATCACTACCACCCGACCACGTGGAACCAAAGGTCCACTCCCACCGTGCTGAGGAGATAACAATAGACCCCACTCAGATATAAAACACCAAAATCAATCATCATACAAACTAAGCAAGGGATCTTGAAAACTCTCTATCTCAAAAGGTACAATACAACTGCAAAAGTAACACATTCTAATCTAGAGGCAACCAACACATGTAGGAAACCTAAGATGTATATATAAGAAAGTGTCATCACATACGTCTAACCCTTGGATTTTGTCCTGGCAGCCTCTTTGGACCCCAGTACTCAAGTGACCATATGTAGCATTAGTAAATCTCTCGTATAGACAAGGCTAGTAATCATGCAAGACCTCAATCAAGCATCTTCTCTCACTCCCATCCTAGTCAAGACCTCAATCGAGTACTCAGGTATGGGCGAGGAACATATCTATTAATTCATTTTAAAACCTCCCCATTTAATGTAACATGTTATCACTTTATTAAGTTACTTACAATAAGTGATCATGATAGCCACTTGTGGGCCTCTGCGCTTATTGCAAGCCACTTTCATCTATACACCTAGATAACCTACCCTAAGCTCATAAGTCATAAAAATATCTCTTAAATCATATAAAGCATGATAATCAATTTCAGTTCCATAAAAGATAATTAGAACTCACACTGGTCCTCAAACCATAATCTCACAATTATAAGTTGGTTATCAAACCATAACATGATATAACACACACTCTTAAAGAGTTCACAAAATAATGAGCTTAAAAAATTAGGTTGGGTAAAAATAATCGTGACCAAGTCAACATTACAAAAAAATTGAAAATGCACATGTCACATAAAAGAAAAACCCCACAAGCCTTTGTATACCACTCCTAAAGGCAATGTAATTTCCTCAAATAAACAATATCAAACAAGGCAATAGAATATACCAAGTAGTCAAACCACAACACAAGTCTCAGTTGTTTAAGAACAGTCAATTTTGTTTATTAAAGTCTAGTTTGACTTATTAAGAAAACATTCATATCCCATGCATATATACTTTTTAAATAAGTATTTAAGTAAAATCTTCATGCATATGAAAATGCCATGTATTTAATAATAAAATAATATTATTAATTTTCTAAATATAAATATAAATGAAAACATTAATATTAAAACCCGCATGTAAAAACAATTAATTAATTAATCTTTATTAATAATTAATTTTTTTAAAATAAATAAATGATAATAATAATTTATATATATAATAGATTTCAAAAGTCCAAATACATATACATTTATTTTTCCATTGGTTTTCTAATTCTTGATTTAATATCTTTTCGTCCATATATATATTATTTACTATCTTTTATTTCTATAAAAAAAAATTATGCTCATTTGCAAATATTTTATATTTATTTTAATTTGATTTAATTCCTAGGGTTTCAACAATAAATACAAAAAAAAAAACCTAACTGAATTAATTTCAACCTTTTCCCTATTGTTCTTCAAACAAATTCAAGATTTTCGCAAAAGAAATTCAATAACCAATTCAAACTAAAAACAATAAAAAATCAAACAATAATCTACAATCCAAATAAAACCATAATTTTTAACAATCAATTCCAATCACAAAGTAGACAATCTTTTCAAAAGAACGATAAACATAGGTTTTCAAACCCTACCTGAAATCCTCCAACTGAATACAACAAATAAGGCCAAATTGAAGAGTGCCAAAAATTCAAGCTTTAAAATAATTTTTTAACTTTCAAATATCACAATTCTCCAAAACCTAATAGACGTCGCCAAATAATAACCCAAAACCCTCTAATATAGAAAACCTGACAAGCTAGGTTTTTAAAACATGCAACTCCAAAAACAAAACGAACTTCACTTAAAAATAATAAAAGAATTACTTAACTTGAAATTACCAAAATAAGAACTTAACTACAACCTCGTTCTTATCAAACCCTCTTTCCATGATTAATTCTAATTTTAATAATAAAATGATGCAGGAGCATCCCTGAAAAGTTAGTGTTAGAGTAAAGTATTAATTTAATTATGTTAATTAAATTAGCTTTACTTCCTTCTTAAGATGTCACTTTTTTTTCTTTAGTTGTTTATATTTAAACCTCTCTTGCATTGGTAGTGTTATATTTACTCATGCACTAGTTGTTTTAAATATAAACTTGCATGTATTAGTCTTATAATAATTTAACTAATTATTACATGCACTAGGGTTTGCCTTTTAAGGCTTTCGATCTCCTATATAAGGATGATCCATTGTATATTTTATTCATTCATTATTTGAGGATATTTTTTTCTTCATTTTTTGAGTCAAACCCTTGCCCTCTTCTTGTCTCTACTTCCTTGTGACAAGTTTTTGTATGCAGGTGATCTTCGGGTTTTGTAGATTTGTATTACTCAAATCCTACATGGTATCAGAGCCTAATCTGCTACAACTTGTTCGCATTTGAAAAATTCAGAGATTAGAAATTCATATGTTTCAGATTAAAGTTTTTTTGGGGTTTTATTGAAATTAGGGGACCCTAAATTTTGGTGCACTTTGAACTCAAACAGACCTCATCGCTGAGCTCACAGCACCCAAAAACCCCTATTTCGATATAAAACACGTCAAATTTGGACAACTTTACATTTTGGAGCATTTTTTGGTACCATACAGCTTAGCACGCTTCTCGAGGTAGAATTTGTACGGATTTGGATGCTTCCTGAGGTAAAAAAATTTTATTTTGGCACGTAAATTGAGACAAAAAATTTGCTATCTATCGTGCAAATTAAGACCAAAAAATTAGTGCGCAAATCGAGGCAAAACTTTGAAAGATCTAGCATAGATCCCGAGGCGCGCATGCGATTTTGAATTTTTTTTTTGTCGGCAATGGTCATTTGGCCGTCAAATTTAAGCCAGGCGAATGCAGTTTAACCCCTAGTCATATGGTGACCAGAGGCACAGAATTTTAGCCCGGGGGGCTTGTATGCTGCGACAGCCATTTGGCTGTCAATTTTAAGCCCGTGAAGTGCTGATGTCAGCACATTTAGATACCATTTTGGGCCCTCTAGAGCACTCAATGGTTTTTTGCTCATAACTTGAGCATACGGTGTCAAAATTGGGCAAACAAGATATCATCAGAAAGCTAGTTCCGAGCTCTATCCAGATCTGGAGGTTTGATTTTTTAAATTTTTTTTTTGATGGTGTGTTTTAATATCAAAGCTAGATGTTTAGTTTTGCACTCCGAAAACTCTATCTTGCGCATCCAGACTCCATTTTGGGAAAGCAAGATATTGTTGAAAAGCTTGTACTGAGAGTTTTCTAGTTATGTGAGTCATTTTTCCAGATTCTGCTCAAGGTATATTTTATTTATTTTTTTGCATTTCTGCACTCTAGTGGATATCTTGGATGTTATAGGTCCTAGGATCTCTTCCCTTTAGGGGATGACTCTTCTTAGGTTGTTCTTTTCTTTCAGCAGCCTTCTCTCTTATTTGAGCAGTATATACTTCACTTTTGTAGCATTCTTTTATGCACATGCACTAAGATAAAGTGTCATTTTATTGCATCTATGGGATCTTGCACATGTTTGTGCTCTTTGTACTCGCACTCCATTATAAAGTGCCATGGGGAGTTTGATGTTTGTTATTGTTTGTCATCTACCTTTGTCAAGTGAGTGTTCCTTCCACGACATTAGCCTCAGGTTATCTTTCTTTGTGTTTGTACTTTCACTGCACCTTCGATGTTCTTGGTTCTTCACGATGCAGTTCTTATTGGCACTTTTTTTAGTGTATATGTCACCTCTCTCTTGTCAGCATTATGGGGGGGTTCTATTGATCGTTCTTCTGCTTCCTTGGTTCGATAGTGTGAGTTATGTATTCAATATTTGTTCCTATGTACTAGGCAGATGCAGTGACTAGGTACCTATGCATTTCAGTGAGATGGATCATTTACCATATAGACACTCTTTCTTTCCTATTTTTAGAGGCACTTTTCCATCTTTGATTGATCAACTCTTCAAACTTTGGTGTTTTATACCATCTATATCTTTGAGTTCAGTTGTTTGCCTTTGTTTGCCTCCTGATTTGAGTAGTGTCATTTGAGGGCACTCATATAGATTACATTTTTCTCTACCTGGTCATGCTCGATTTCAGTGGAGGATCTTCAGATCAACAGTTACTTCTTGACAGAGTTTGCATCTTCTTGCTTCAGTGATGTTCTACATGTTCATTTTTGTTCCAATTTTCTGGAACATTCCTAGTTTTGGAGGCTTCTTCAGTCCTTTAGATTAGTTTTTGTCTCTTTTTGGAGTAGAGTTTTTCCCATGTGGTTTTCTCTATTTCTCTGCTTTATAAAGACCCTCTTTTGTACTTGGGTACTTCATCAGGCCATGTTGCCGAGACCCATTTTTTGCTTTCACCACTGTAGTTTCCTTTGCTTTCTTCTTGCATTATTTGTAACTGCATTGTTGCTCATCTTAAGGGGGGGTGTTAGAGTAAAGTATTAATTTAATTATGTTAATTAAATTAACTTTACTCCCTTCTTAAGATGTCAACTTTTTTGCTTTAGTTGTTTATATTTAAACCTCTCTTGCATTGGTAGTGTTATATTTAAAACACTCATGCACTAGTTGTTTTAAATATAAACTTGCATGCATTAGTCTTGTAATAATTTAACTAATTATTACATGCACTAGGGTTTGCCTTTCAAGGCTTTCGATCTCCTTTATAAAGATGATCCATTGTATATTTTATTCATTCATTATTTGAGGATATTTTCTTTTTCATTTTTTGAGTCAAACCCTTGCCCTCTTCTTGTCTCTACTTCCTTGTAACAGGTTTTTGTATGCAGGTGATCTTCGAGTTTTGTAGATTTGTATTGCTCAAATCCTACAGTTGGCAATCCTACATATTGGAGTGTTTTTGTGTTGCTCGATTGCAATGTTGACCAAGTATCTTGGTCATTGAAGGGCTCAGTCGCTGATGGAACTTGGCAAAACTTATGTTACTCAATAGAACCTATGGTCGGTGATGCTTGTGGTGCTCGGCCGATGTGCTTTCTCGGTGATGCCTTGCTTGCTCGATAGTTTTCTATCGCTCGGTAGTCTAGCTTACCGATTGGAGTTCTTGGAGATTTGTTGGGCCGACTTGATGTATTTAATGTGGGTAGCTTGTGGTGCATTCTCCTAGGTAGATGTGGAGGTCGACATGGAGAATTGTTTAATTATAAGGCTATTTGAGAGCCAACTTGTATTGCATTTAATATTTATTTATTTTAGGAGCTGACTTGGGCTTAGGAGTTATTTCTTTCTTCTAGCCAACTTGAGGCTGAAGAAGTAGTACATAAGCATGGGTTTGGGTAATTGTTGTAAATGGCAAGGTAGTGAAAAAGGAGCTGAGATTCAAGTTAGAAATTTGAAGTTGCGACTTGGTGAGTAGAGCTAGTGGCTAAGGCTTAGGAACAAGAAGATTGCTTGGTGGCTTACGAGCACAAGTTTAGATCTTGTTGGATGTTTCTACTAGATTATTCTAGCATGTTGTTAAAGATATGGCTAGCGAGGGTTAGGGTTTGAATTGGATCTTGAGGGATCTTGCAAAACTATTACTTGCTTTGTAATTGGTTGTAACCGGGAAGGCCTTACAGCTTGACACATTGCATGTAATTAGTTATTTTATGAGTAAAGTATTCAGATTATTGCAGATATTATTTTGTTGTTAGATTCATTTATGTGGTTGTTTAGCTGGGGGCTTGGACATCTCCTTTGGGGATTCTCTTGGCATTGCACTGCGTCAGGTGGTATCAGAGCTTGAAGTTCTTGAGTGTGTGGATAGATTTTCGAAGTTGAGGTAGTTTGCACCAGGACCTTGGGTTGGTGGTTTGTTACCTTGGGTTTTCGAAGATCTTGAAGATGCTTCTGAGAATATTGGACCCTAGGGCGATTGCAGATCTCTACGATACTATGGAGTCAAGGATTACAGAGAAATTTATAGCTGATTTTAGATTTGAGATCAAATTGATGAAGAATGACATGATCGTCGAGATCATGAGGGATATTGTTGGTATGCCAAGGAATGTGGGCACTGAGGATGGCTATGAGGAAGTTTTTGAAGACTTTGAAGCTGTTGAATCTAGTGGAGATGACATAACCGATCAGAGAGATAGATTTGGTGAAGATAGAACTGGTCGGTTGCAGAGATCTAGAACTTGATTAAGTGTTGGTTATCGAATGGAAGTTTCTAACTTCTCTAGTACTTTGAGACCAGAGGACTTGATTAATTGGATTGGTGAGTTAGAAGACTTATTTGAGCATGAAGAAATTGTAGATCCTCTTAGAGTGAGGTTGGAAAAGACAAAGTTGAAAGGACATGTTGCTCTTTGGTGGAAAGAATTGCAGAGAGAAAGAGAAGATGAAGGTGAAATGAAGATCAATTGGTGGAGGTTGATGGTGGAAAAATTGAAAGCTAAGTTCATCCCTTTCGACTATGAACTTGAATTCTTTAAGAAATTGTAGAATTTGAAGTAGAAAGAATTGACTATTGAAGACTATACCGAGGAGTTCTATAAGTTGACTATTCGGTCTTGACACAAAGAGCTTGGTAAGGAAAAGATAGCTCGGTATGTGAATGGTTTGAGATTCAATATACAGGATGAGATTGGTATGTTGAAAATTGATTCAGTTGAGGATGCTTATTAGTATGCCCTGAACGCAGAAGATAAGTTAAAGAGGAGACAACATGGTAATTCCTGAGGGAAGGAGAAGCAAGATCACTCAGTGAAGGATAAGCCGATTGTTGAAGATGAACCAAAACATGTTCAACCGAGGAAGAGGAAAAGTAAGGTTTCCTTTAAGGGTACTTATTTTTGTTGTGGCGAAGAAGGACATAGAGCTTATGAATGTTCCTAGAAGGCTGGTGATCGAAGAGCTACTATGGTGAATGAGAACATATAGATGAACCTGAGGTAGAGTTAGAAAACTTGTTGGTTCGAAGAACATTGCTCAGTACTAAGGTGGAACCTTGTCAGAGGAGTAACTTGTTTAGAACTCAATACAATTTAGGAGGTAAAATTTGTAATGTGATTGTGGATGGTGGTAGTATGAAAAACCTTATAGCTGAGGAGATGGTTCAGAAACTTGGTTTGAAGAGAGTGAGACATCATTGTCCTTATAGAATTGGTTGGTTGCAAGATGTACATGCTTTAGAAGTGAGGGAGAAATGTATTGTTGATTTTCAGATTGGCCAGTACAAGGATCAAGTGTTGTGTGACATTGTGGACATGATTAGTTGTCACATATTGCTTGGTAGAACTTGGCAGTATGATTGTAGGGTTGTGCATGATTGTGTCAAGAATGTGTTCACTGTTGAGAAAGGTGGCAGGAAGTTTTCCTTGATGTCTTTGCTAGATGCAACACTCGGTAGAAGGAACCTAAGTTTTGGAATCTGAGTTGAGTTGACAGATCTTAAAAGGGTTGGAGATCAGTATGGAGAACAAACCTATGGATTGTCGAGGAAAGACTTGAGAAGGAAAAAAAGCAGAAGTGGATCCGGGGTAAGAATGTTAAAGATTTAAAGGACATGTATGTGAAGAACTAGTTCAGGGTTTATATATTGAATCCTGTAAGATGTTCTTCCAACCTTTGAGAACATCTTTTCACACCTGGGGTGTCTAATGCAAGAGCATCCTTGGGAAGTTAGCAATCCTGCATGTTGGAGTGTTTATGTGTTACTTGGTTGCAATGTTGACCGAGGAGCTCAGTTATTGAAGGGCTCAGTCACTGATGGAACTCAATAAAACTTTTGGTGCTCGGTAGAACTTGTGGTCGACGATGCTTGTGGTGCTCGGTTGATGTGCTTTCTTGACAATGCCTAACTTGCTCGATAGTTTTCTATCGCTCGGTAGTCTTCTGTTGCTTGGTAGTTAGGCTTATCGATTGGAGTTCTTGGAGATTTGTTGGGTCGACTTGATGTATTTAATGTGGGTAGCTTGAGTTGCATTCTCCTAGGTAGATTTGGAGGTCAACATGGAGAATTATTTGTAAGGCTATTTGGGGGCCAACTTGTATTGCATTTAATATTTGTTTATTTTAGGATCCGACTTGGGCTTAAGAGTTATTTCTTTCTTCTAGCCGACTTGTGGCTGAAGAAGTAGTATATAAGCATGGGTTTGGGTAATTGTTGTAAGTAGTGAGGCAATGAAAAAGGAGCAGAGATTCAAGTTAGAAATTTGAAGTTGCGACTTGGTGAGCAAAGCTAGTGGTTGAGGCTTAGGAACAAGAAGATTGCTTGGTGGCTTGCGAGCACAAGTTTATATCTTGTTGGATGTTTCTACCAGATTGTTGTAGCATGTTGTTACAAATATGGCTAGCTAGGGTTAGGGTTTGAATTGGATCTCGAGGGATCTTGCACAACTATTACTTTCTTTGTAATTGGTCATAACCGGGAAGGCCTTACAGCCCGACAGATTGCATATAATTAGTTATTTTATGAATAAAGAATTCAGATTGTTGCAGATCTTATTTTGTTGTTGGATTTCTTTATGTGGCTATTTAGCTAGGGCTTGGACATCTCCTTTGGGGATTCTCTTGGCCTTGCACTGCATCATAAAATATGCACTTGTCCTATTACAACTCCTAACTCAACTTTAACTTAAATTCATATTTCACTTTATTAATTAAATGTGCAAATTAAATTGTATTTAATATTTTAATTTACTAATTTAATATTTATAACATCTTAATAACATGCAACTTGATAAATAATTATCATTTGATATTATTTATGCATTTAAATTCTAATTCAATATTTAATTACATCTCCAATTTCTATAATTAAACTTTTAATTTTTTTTTTAATAAATAAAGGTATTTAATTAACTCTTAATAATTAAATATCTTTATATTTAATATTCTAATTTTCATAAGATATAATTATTCTAATCTCATAATTAATCTTAATTTAATTATTTCAAGCAAATAAAACACATGACAAATTCATATGACTTACAACACATGAAAATCAACTAACTCAAATAACAAACAAACTCAAGGGAAGGGCTCACGAATTTATGTCACCTTGACGAATTCAGATAGGTAGAAAAATAGAAACTTGTCCATTATTCCAGAACAATCAATGGCTTGGGTTGGGAATGGACATGTATATTATCTCCCCTTTCTTACCATTGAGATATTGCAACAGGGCACGCTCATCCTAACAATTCAGGGAAGTCGATGTCTGGTACCTGAAATCCTGCATAAAAGATGAGTATTTACATACATGTATAAATATATAATAGATAATTGTAGGGATCGATTGATCATGTGGATTTCACAGGCAAGTAACTATGACACCGTCCCTCAACGATATCAGGTTCATCAAACAGGAATATAAAACATACATGCCAACCATACACATGCAAGTATGGGGTCAACAAAATCATAAACATAAATAACATCAAATCTATCTGAGAACTAATACACACATGAAAAGTGGCCTAAAAGAGTCTCGCCAATTAAACTAAAATGTAAACTTATATGGGAGGGGTATTACATCCACCTCCCCTAAAATTAGGCTTACTTCTGGAAGCCTACAAACAAATAAGGATATGCATCCTTCAATCACGGAGCATCTTACTAAGGAAAAAGATAAAATGATATCTAGAAACAAGCCAAAAAATAAGGACATGATATGCAGTCATTAAGAGCAATATAATTATGGTTTAAGAATAAACCAAAAATTACATTGATCAATCATTCATTATTTAACAATTTATAAAGATCTAAATATTTATTCATTCACCATTATATAAAACATCTAGTAATCAATTGTATTTTAAGCACACATTCATATTTACATCAAATAATAATGTAAGAGGTTCATGCAAACCTAGTTAATGCAACACTTAGGCCCCATTTGTTTGCAGGAATTTGACCGGAATTAGGTGCGGGACTTCCGCTTTTTCCCAAAATTCATCATTTGGGACTCTATGTTGCAAACCCAGTTTACGCCTTCAAAACCCGGTTTAGGCCCTAAAATGGGCGGCACCATCTTCCGAGCAAATAGGTGGAATTCAAAATGAAATCCAGGTTTTAGGAAATTATGAACCCGATTTAATTTCGCCATCGGGTCTGTGATCTTCGTGCATTGCATATTGGGTTTTGAAATAGGGTTTGGTCATTTCTTGTCTACCTCATTTTCGCAGGGTTTGGGAAATTCTCCAGCCATCGCGTCATTTTTACAGGTTCTTTGTTGGAGATTTGCGTCTGATTTCGTCAAACCTATCTGCCGACTCGAGGTAATTCCAGACTACACTTCTCTTACTTTGTGGGGTTGGTAATATTCTCTTGTTCTGCACACACTACGTGATTTTTGAATGGATTGTGGTGTAGATTAAGCATATGATTAAATTGAACTACACTTGTTCTGTGCTCAGTTAAATTGAACTAGTGCATTATTGAATGGATTGGGGTGTAGATTAAGTATATGATTAGTGTCCTTAAGGAATAACTTGAGCTCTGAGATGGATTCCCATTTTCTTCTTCCTTGTAGGGTTTCATGAAATCCTAATTCACAATGTAGCTGGCATTTTGCTTGCAGCTACATCCCGAACTAGGGTTTCATGAAGTATTATATGCATTCTTGAAGTATTATATGCACTCTTGATAAGTGCTTATGTGGTCTTCTTTTGTGCCAAGGAGATTCCCAAGTGTGATGTTCTCCTTGAGGTTGACCCTTGATTATCTTATATGCTTGTTGGTCATTGAGTATTCCTTCTGAGATAAGGTGGTTGTAAATAGTGGATACACAGTGACTATAAGTATTGTTTATGCTCTTCCCATTCTTGTTTTGTTCAAGAACTTGTAAGTTTTACCCCTGCATATATGATAATTGCATATAAATTGGTAAGTTTTACCCCTGCATATATCACGAGGTAATGTTCATAAGTTTGGTGATGTAAACTCATCTTGATATAATTTCTTGTGTCCAGGACCTATGTCCCCTAGTTTGCATTGTATTGAGTATCTTATGTAAAACTTTGGATGGTATACCCTGTATAATGGCATAAATTGCATTACATGCGAGTTATAAATGTGTATAAACTGAACTAGTGCATTGTTGAATGGATTGGGGTGTAGATTAAGTATATGATTAGTGTCGTTAAGGAATAACTTGAGCTCTGAGATGGATTCCCATTTTCTTCTTCCTTGTAGGATTTCATGAAACCCTAATTCATGATGTAGCTGGCATTTTTCTTGTAGCTACATCACGAACTAGGGTTTCATGAAGTATTATATGCATTCTTGAATTATTATATGCACTCTTGGTAAGTTCTTATGTTGTCTTCTTGTGTGTTGAGAAGATTCCCAAGTGTGATGTTCTCCTTGAGGTTGACCCTTGATTATCTTATATGCTTGTTGGTCATTGAGTATTCCTTCTGAGATAAGGTGGCTGTAAACAGTGGATACACAGTGACTATAAGTATTGTTTATGCTCTTCCCATTCTTGTTTTGTTCAAGAACTTGTAAGTTTTACCCCTGCATATATGATAATTGCATATAAATTGGTAAGTTTTACCCCTGCATATATCACGAGGTAATGTTCATAAGTTTGGTGATGTAAACTCATCTTGATACAATTTCTTGTGTCCAGGACCTATGTCCCGTAGTTTGCATTGTATTGAGTATCTTATGTAAAACTTTGGATGGAATACCCTGTATCCCATGTAGTTGAAATATGGGAATAAAAGATCATCATTAGGACTAACCAAAGATTCAGGGCATCACAAAACTAGCATTGAAGAGAATTTGTAAGGTATGTCATGTTCTTTGCATTGTACAACTACAAGCCCTTGCTTAACTATGTCCTATGTTGTCTTACAAAGTTTGTGGTGATCCAGTTAACCCCACGAGAGCATACATAAAACTGAACTGAAGATAACAAGGCAAAGACAAGAAACAACAGTCTCCATTTGGTAAGGGACAACATAATTGCCATGCCAGAAGACAAACACCCTAAAGCCAAGAAAGTTTTTTTCCATTTTTGAAAACCTGTCAGTGCCGATCTGCATTCCTTGCATCTTCTATCATGTGAATGATCTGATTATTTGAGGGCAAGGCTTCAAAAACTTGGAAGCTGCTTGTGAAACGTGATGAATATGTAGTTGTTAAGGAGAAGCATCTTTGTCTCAATTATTTTATCACTACAAATTGTGACACTTGTGCAAAGAAGGAGGAGGAAGCGTCTACAAAGAGTGATTGAGATAGCAAAAATAAGGTAAATGACTCCCTTGTTGTCATGGACATAGAATCTAATATTTTTGTCTCTATCAAAGAGGAAAAGTCTCCTGATTCATATACTCCTCCTGATCAAATAAAATGGATAGGTGTATAACCAACATTGAGTAGAAAGAAAAGTATAGACCCACATTATAGAAGATAGAATGTGAAAAGAATTTTAATTTAGATGATTATTTTGATGTTAATGTTTAGACTATTCAAGGTACTAATGGTGGTCTATCTTTGATCTTTTCCAAGGCTTTAATTCTAGCTCCTAGTGACACATAGATACCATAATTAAAGCATGATTCTTGTTTTCATAGATACCATTCTAATTCTAGCCACTTCAGAATTTTTTCTAATAAATGGATGGTCTTGAGCAAGATTGGGAGGTGGATCATTTTATAAACTTGCTTGTTCATGTAGTAGATTCTTTTGTGTGTTGGATTGCATGTAGCATGATTCTGGTAATGTGATTTTTGGTTTGTCTTTGTATTTTTTAAGCTCTCTTTGGATGACCCTTTTTGCTCCATTGACACAAAACTACAAAAGAATTGGCCTTGTTGTAACATTTTTCTATTTGTATCATCATCCTTGTCTATTTTATAAACATGTCATCATTCTTCTATATATTGTATCAATGTTATACAATAAATATTAAATACTTTACTATATTAATGTTATACTAAAGCTCATTTTGTTTGTGTTCTCTATTCTTGAAAATACGAAAACCATCTAGCCATCACATAGTTTGAATATGAATCATAAAACTCAATATTTTTTGGTGAAAGAATGACTATCAGGCATTGAACAAGTTTTTATAACGTGACTTGGAAGATCTATCATTTTCAAAATTCTTAAACCACTAAAAGCGAGTCAAGTTTCCAAGTCATTCCGTTTTACTTCCTCGTAGAAAATGAAATCCAAAACTAAGCTAGACAGATTAACATGGCTAACTAAGTCCACTTGTCAACTAGCTATGATTGTGTCACCAAGGTTGCAACATGCTTCCCACTTCCTCTACCCTTGTGCTAGTTCAACACTAGGAGAAATCACATGTATCTGTGATCTGTGGTCTAATGCATAATTTTTTTTCAATAAATTTAGCTTCCCTTCATGTGCTCGAGACCCATGGTATAAGAGAAATAAATCGTAGTGATGTTTGGGTCTAGCAATATGAAGCTTGTACTAACACACAACCAATCTAAATGTGTCAACCTAGAGCTGAGATTGATGACCACAGGGGGAACACTTCCGCCTTGTTCTATCTATTAAAAATTAGGTGAATAGAAATATTAAACACAACAAAGACAAGCATTAACGATAGGAACAATGACCTAGTACATGCAAGATCGATGAGGCCTCAGGTCATGACTTGACTTACCTAGAATGGATCATAGCTAGTCAACGAAGAAATATAACAAAAGAACTATAGCCAGCTAGCGTTTAAGGTTTAAGCCATAAACAAAAATGATAAACCTAATGAGTAGGATTCAGCCCTAACCAATGCAACAGGGCATAAACCAACATGATAAACGCAATGAGTAGGATTTAGCCCTGACCAATACAACAGGGAACTCCAAATGTCATTTAAATAGTACATAATTATTCTGCACATCCAAAATAACTTTGAGGGACTTTGTAGCATCAAAGCAATCTCTTTTAACATAAATGATAACACTGACAACATTGCAATGATCTCTCTTTATCACTAATGGAAAACTCATAGATGAAATTCCAGGTGAAACTTTGAAAATGAATTCAATCTTCTTTGAAATTTAAAATTGAAATAGAAATTGATTTGGTTCAGGTGAAAGAATTTCACTCAAAACTCTCTATTATATAGTTGTAAAGTGGTTTTAGTTCATATTGTTTTGCTTCAAATCTTTCATATGAAAGTATTTTATTGTGTAAAGATGTAACCTTAGTTAATTCTACAGGTCAATTAAACAAACTAACAGTGAAAAATAAGCACAAATGTAGGATACTAGGAATGTATAAATGTAAGTTACTAGGAATGTAGAGGGAGATTGTGTGTAATAGCAATGGAGAAAGCCTTCTATAGCTAAGAGGTTATGGATGGTTTCTGAACAATCATCCCATGACCAACTCTGTCTAACCATTTTCTGTATTCAATTACCCATGTGTCACAAGACTTTAGGTTAAGATACAAGTCCCTGGTAGGCACCTTTTCCCTCAACAAAACCTCATTTTGTGAAGAGAGAAAGCCCATGTCCTACTAAAAAACCATGTTAGATGTCTGTTGGATGACCCACATGGGTATCCATTTCAGTTTGGCTCTATTTTGTGTCCCTCCAAATCTAACAATTAGCATGGATTTTCCCTACCCTATAGGCCTACATAGAAATAGAGCACTAAAATATTGCTTGTTCCCATCTTTGTCAGTGTACTCTTTATCCATCAAATTCTCAAGAAGAATGGAATTATCATAAGGAAGTTCATGTACTGAAGAGATGTCAAAAAATCCAGGCCTGGCATAGTGTTCAAACCATGGAATCTTTTTGGGGTCTACAGTGCTTCTGTCTGCCATCCATACCCAGACCACACCCTAAGAAACTTTCACTTCGTAAGATTTGACACAGGCAACTCTTGGAATTGTTATTCAAGAGACTCAACAGTAATAAATGCACCAGAATCTAGCCATGATGTAAATATCTTGAAATAAAATTTTGCCCAATTTTATTTTGGAGTATTTTGTCAAACAGTTTTCTTCCTATCTTGATACATTGCTTATATGATGAATCACAGGTTGAACATTGATTCTAAAATGTCTTAAAATCACTTTTATTTGTAGAATACTTTCAATTTCATAAAAAGAGTTAGAAAAATAGAACATGAACAACATGCTACCAATATCTCCTCGCTCAAATCGTTGTGTTTGTCCACATTTCAAGCCATTGATGGATCCTATTAAGAATATTGATGTTCTAGGATGGGTAGCTGTAGAGACCACATATTCTCGTCTTCTCACAACTCTTATTGCTTGTGTTGTCATAGCCACAGTAGTGGTGGCCCGAGAAGGCAATGCACAAATGGGTAAATGAAAAAGAAAAGGAAATTCTTTTTATAGAATGGTTATTCATTCCAATGATGTGGATTGTCATGATCAGATTCGCATGAGGAGGGGAGCCTTCTTTCATCTAGCTACCATCCTGAGGCTGAAAGGAACCTTGACAGATATGATACACTTGGCATTAGAAGAACAACTTGTGATGTTCCTCCACACTGTTGGCCACAATCTGAGGAACCGCAAGATTGCCCACAACTTTGGGCACTTAGGAGAGACAATCATCTGATACTTCCACAAGGTGTTGAGGGCTATCTTAGGACTCCACAAGGATTGCTTTCTACCACCTAGTCCAAACACTCCTCCTGAAATTAGTGGGAACAAACATTTTGATCCATTCTTCAAGGTAATTCTTGTGTTGTTACAAATTTCTTGTATGGATTTTTATCCTTATCATATTATTGGTTGACCATAGAATTGATGATTGTATCATATCATATAGGATTGTGTTGGAGCTATCGATGGAACCCATATACCAGTCACCATCGATGTCGACATGTAGGGTAAATATAGTGATAGAAAAGGAAACCTGTCGCAAAATGTTGTGGGTGTGTGTTCCTTCAATCATAAGTTTCAGTACTACCTTGCTGATTGGGAAGGGTCTGCTACAGATAGTCGTGTTCTAGATTCAACTCTATTAAGAGAAGATCCTCTTGTTGTTCCCCCCGGTAAGCCAAATCATAGTTTAATATACTCAAGGGTACAATCAATGTTTCACGTTTTAATAATATACTTTATTTATGTAGGAAAATATTTTCTAGTGGATGCTAGATATCCCAATGCACCTGGATTTCTCACTCCTTATCGATGTACACACTACCACCTGAAGGAGTTTTCAAGAGAGAATCCAATAAACTCTTGACAAGAGTTGTTCAACCATCGACACTCCTCTCTTAGAAACTCAGTAGAGCATACATTTGGTATTCTCAAGTAGCATTTTCCAATCCTAAGGCATGCCATGTCTTATCCTATCATGACACAAGCCCATATTGTATTATCATGTTGCATACTGCACAACTACATTACGTTAGAGGACGACATTCCATCAGAAATTGTCATCGAAGAGGAAGATGATCGTGATGAGATAGATGTACCAATGCTAGAGACATATGGGTTGTCTCAGTGTGATAGAGACCAGTGGGCACAGTTTCGAGATGATATAGCAAGTAGAATGTGGGAAGAGTACAGATCCCAAGCATAGTTATTCTTTTATGGGTCAAGACTACATGATGGTTTCCTTTTTCTTATGTTTTTCTCTGCAAGTATTGGACTTGTATGGGTCAATGTGTTTTATTTGAGTAAATTGATGTATGAAGATACTTTGATATAAATGATGGTTTCCTTTTTCTTCTATTTCTATATGGAAGTATTGGACTTTTATGGGTCAATGTGTTTTATTTGAGTAAATTGATGTATGAAGATACTTTTATATACATGATGGTTTCCTTTTTCTTCTGTTTGTATCTGGAAGTATTGGTCTTTTATGGGTCAATGTTTATACCATTAACAACAATTTGTATACTCAACATGGCATACACAGAATTAATGATGAGCATGGATGAAATTGGTAACACGAGCCAAATATCTCCTTCCTCAAAGAAGATAATGTGGACAAAGGAAATGGAACACAAGTTTCTAGACTTGCTCCTTGAGCAAGTACAGTTAGGAAGAAAATGTGACAGAGGCTTCAAAAAAGAAACGTGGATTGCCATTGAGAGGCGGTTCAACACTGATATGAACCTCAATCTATCAAAGGACAACTTAAAAAATAAGCTGAAAACCTGGAAGCTTGCATATAGAGTGATGAAAGAGTTAAGAAATACAAGTGGTTTTGCTTGGAATGAGGCAACTCAGTGCATGGATGCTAAGGATAGCATGTGGGATGAGCTTCTGAAGGTAGGGTGATCTCTCTACTATTTTGATGGAAATAATATTGCCTTCTTTTAAATTTAATAATGAAAGACAAAGAACCTAATCCATTTATTTATGCCAACATGCAGAGAAGAGAGTTCAAAAATGCTAAAGTGTATAAAAGGCAACCCTTCCAATACTTCAATGAATTGGGTGCAATTGTGGGTAATGACATTGTTGAAGGTAATGCAACTACGATGACCCTTGAGACTGAAGAAGGGAACCCTATGGAAGAGCCATTCAATGTGCATGATGAAGAGGATATTGGTTTTAGTATACATCTTGATAGTGCTACTGATTTGGATGAAGACCCTTACCCTTCCAATCAGTCCACTACAATTGCAAGTGCTAGAGGAAATCCTACATCATCAGTCACAAGGGTGGGAAAGAGGAGGAAAGCAAGTATGGCCGCTTCCTTGGATGCCATGTGTGAAATAATGAAGAAAATAAAAGAGGGCATGAGCAATGTTCACCTTCACAAAATTAATATATCTGATCATGACAATGCTTTGATGGGCGCATATACCACTCTCAAATCCATCCCTGAATTGAGTCGAGGTGTATTCCTGAGGGTATACGACACCTTCGTGGGTGAACGTGAAAGAGCCAAAGGGTTCTTGTTGATGGCTGAGGATGAGAGAGTGCACTGGATTGCAGCCACATATGGTGGATTATAGTTATTTTCTACATACTTTATCAAACTTTATCATGAGTTGAAACATTATCATACTTGTTCACATACATTGATACAATTGTGTTTTGGTTGATGATTGTTTATGGTTGATGATTTTTTATCAAACATAGTTTTTGTTTATCAAATATATTCTGAGATAATGAAATGTAAATTGGTTTCCTAAAGACCTTGTCACTGCCCGTAAGGGTACAACCATCCAACCTTGTCTATATTTTTATGATGTTGATTCATCTGTAAGAAACAATACTTTGTGATTGATGTTCTAAAGATTATAAGCTTTGATAAAATATAGTAGAATATCTGTTATTGAGGACTATTGCTCATTGTTGTGACTGCATTGGACTATTGTTCGTTGTGACTGCATTGCATGTTCAATATGTTGTTAAGTTTATCCACTGATTGGACTGTATGCCAGTGGCTGTGAACATCAATCACAAAGTATCGTTTCTTTTCTAGCTTGCCATTGCTTTCTAAGAAATTCAAAATGCCAATTAGTGACTGCATTGGACTAATGCTCATTGTGACTGCACTGCATTTTCAAGATGTTGTTAAGTTTATCCACTAATTGGACTGTATGCCAGTGGCTGTGAACATCAATTACAAAGTATCATTTCTTTTCTAGCTTACCACTATTTTCTAAGAAATTCAAAATGCCAATTAGTGACTGCATTGGACTATTGCTCGTTGTGACTGCATTGCATGATCAAGATGTTGTTAAGTTTATCCACTGATTGGACTGTATGCCAGTGGTTGTGAACCTAAAGGTGCACCCCTATGTCTGATGCTATACTTTTGCATTGATTTGAACAGTCATAGAGTTGTTGAGCATCATACTAAATTTTGAGGAGGATCCTATATGTATAATAGTTGAAAGAGAGATATCTGATCCACTTGATAAATACATTGACTTTCTCCATAAATTGAAAATACCAATTAGTGAAACATGTACACCACAACATCTTAAAATAAGATAGCCTCAAAACAAAAACAAAAAAGATCAATTTATTCACCCATAATAATGTGCAAAACAAATGTTTTTCAAACATCCTAAGAGGAGAAGTTATGACAGTGAGGGTTTGAAGCTACTCTTCGTATCAGATGCTTTGTATGATGTTTGAGCTTTGAAGGAGCCAACCATAACTGGGCTATTAGCTGGCTAATTAATCATCTAATATTCAATTTTGACCAAGAAATCTGGTGGATGACAAATTGCTGATTCATAGACTACCATACAACTCAATCCTTGGAATTCAGACATTGACCATATCCTCTGGTATGCTTAATTGTTAGGCATTGAATTAGTACCATCCCAATAGAGTTAACGTGTTTCATGAACCTACCTTAGAATAAGAAACAAGAGGTGCCTCTGTGCAGCCTATAGACTTTAGAGCCACTTGTGCCCTCAATTAGATAGTAAATTTCAATTAATATTTTCTAGCAATTCAACGAAATGGAGTTTGTGCTTTGCTCATCACAGAGAACTCCAATAATGATACAAGATCTGTATCAGGTTTTCATGTCAGATCATGTTATGGATAGACACTTATGACACTTATAATTGAGCACTTAGAAAAGCATGAAATTAATGTGAAGTTAATAAGCTAAACAATTTACACAAAAATGAATTATGAACTCTTGCAGTGATTTTTTTTTTGCAATAACTGTTCACTCCTCATTACAACAATAATTTAGTTTACTAGTCTTTTGGGAACAACAATAGCAATATCATTACCAAAAAACATGATGAATCTACAGCCAATGGTGCTGCAGGAGCCACCTCAGAATCACAAACTAGTGAGGAATTGCCTGACTGGTTTAGGGTTTTTTTGTCAACTAGCCAGTTGTGGAAATTAGGGGGTTTCCATCCTTCAATCTCTAGTGATATACATGCAGGGTGTCCAATCCATTTGAGTTGAATTAATATACAAACAAGCATGCCCTCCCTTGACCATTGTTTTCATTAAATGTGCTTTTATAGACATATTAGCTTGCATTTGTTAGTCTTGTTGCTTTTAACATATTTAAGTGGAATACACGAAGGAGTACCACATGGTGAATGCTTAATTTAATGCATTGTTAAGGTGTAGTCTCATAACTATCCATTTCTAGTTCTTCAGACATGGTTTTATAAATGTGTTTTGGTAGATGACTATATTGTTCATGATTCTGTATGTATATACCCTAACCATCTTGTTATTAGTGTTGCATTACGAAATTAAGTGGAATAATTCTACTTTTTTCAATGCTTTATTTCATCTTAAATTTCTTTTCATTTTTCATTCATTTTTAAAAACCACGTGATAGGTACAAAAACAAAAATGGATAGTTTTGAGACTACACATATAATGATAAAGTGAGACTACACATATGCTGACATTAAAAATGTTTGAAATAGCTTATGGATTCAATTTTGTAGATATTTTTGGCATCAACATTTTTTATCACACTCTGTGATCCTTCATCAGGATGGAAGAGCACAAAATGATTGAAAGAAAAGTCCATCATTTTGGTCTATTGCACTCATTTTGGTCTCTTTCATCCTGATGATGGATCACAGAGTGTGATTAGAAACATTCTACACAATTGAATCCAGAAGCTATTTCAAACATCGATGCCAAAAATATCCACACATGTTGATAAAAAAATGAGCTATCTAATGATTGTTTACTGTTCATGTTTGTAAACGGTCAATATTTCTGATGGTACTCCTTGGTGTATTCCATTTAAAAATAAACAAGTTTTAGTTTTTCTCTCATGTTTACTTTGTAGATGCAGGATTGACCATCTAACAATACAGAAAGTAATGGGAAGAATGAGCGGGATATGAGATGGTTGCTCATCGAATGTGGGGCATAAGGGTGTAGAGCGTGGATTTCCTTGCATTTTCTTATTTAACTGTGTGTTTTCACACCACCATTTAGTTCATGGATATTGTTCTTCCCCATCTTCTATCTGATGCTATAGTTGTATCATTATATTTTTTTGTATAAATTCGTAATATCAACATAAATGAAACTTTTTCAATTTGTACTGATAGAATATAGTCATGTTGTTATATGAATGAACAAAAATAGTATGAATGAACAAAAAATTGTTTGATATAGTGGTGATGGCTATGATAAATGTCCCTATGTGTGACTGTGGTGATGGAGCGCGCTGTGTGTTGAGGATGTCACACATAGATAGTAATCCAGAGCGTAAATTTTGGACTTGCATAAATAAGAAAAAGGTTGTTAATTGCACAATATTTAAATGTTTACAAAGAATAAATATTAGTCATTATAACGAGACTAACTTAGATTTATATTGTAGGATGGCGGTGGATGTGACTACTTTTGGTGGGCTGATGACACCCCATCGCTGTCTACATCATCTACACCTTCTACACATATACCTATTGTGGATGACAAGTGCAAATCTTGCAAAGCGCTCGAGAAAGCTATTCCAAAAGTGGAGGCCACCTATAAAGCCGAAATCATGTTTTTACGATGTTTACTTTGTGCAACAATCACACTATTTTGTTGGGTCATTATGCAAAAATAGATATATATGTGGACTATACGACTTATTTATATTTTGATGTGATATTGAGCAATGCTATAATTATTTTCTTGTTATAATATTGTTAAAGATAATGTATAAAATTATTAAAAAAAAGTTAACTTTACTATTCACAATATTGAAAAAAAATATTAAATTTTGTTTATGATTTACTATATAAAAATATAAATTAATAAAAAAAATATAAATAAAAAAATGGACAAAATAAATAAAATATTAAATTAAAACATTATATAATAATTAAAAAAACTTAAATTTTTTCTTGTCAAATTCTAATTTCAATTCAAAATGTAGAACCAATCATAAAAAATGGATAATGTAATTCCAATTCCAATTTGAAATTGCAAACCAAACACAGAAGTAGGAATTTCTCAATTCTAATTCCAATTTCAAAAATGGCAACCAAACACAGAAGATGGATTGTCTCAGTCATCTTCTGAGTCAACCAAATGGTCCAAACTATCTTCCGAATACACAAAACCGGAATTTCAAAACCTAATTTTGAGATAATTAGGTTTTGACTCAAATTCCAATTCTGCAAACAAACTGGGCCTCATATAAAATCCAATTTGAACATACAAGTCTAATTTCATACCTCTAGATTCATAAGCAATAGTCTAAAATAAGAGAGTTATATGTCTAAGTTTTTGTTTCAAGTTTTAACAGATTAGACATCTAGTGGACGTACAAATTCCCAGAGTTCCTATTGTAGAAATCTGGCTCTGATACCAAGTGTAATGCCCCGCTAGGGAACCCATAAGAATTTAACCTAAAACATGTTTCTATGTTTATAGATAATTTTTATTTTTTTTCAAGAGTTTACAAAACAATAATGATAACAATGCGGAAGCAATACAACATAAGATACAAACAAGTACATAAGTATAACTCAATTACAATTAACAACTCTTAAGGATCCCATGACATAGAATTACGTATACATTAATTAATTATTTTAGATTAAGTACAATTACAAATCTCTCATATACAATTGAATAACAAGTACAACCTCATATAAAATAAACATAGGTACAACCAATACTGTAAGGTATACACAATGAAACAACATCTTCTGCACAAGTCATAGGATTTGTAACAATAATTGAGTACAAAGTATAGTACAATATTCTGGAAGATAAGAGCAAGTCTCTAATAATGATGAACAAGGAAGAAGATAACAACAACAAGGATCATCCAACACCAGTTTAGGAACGTCAGAATCTCAATGGTAAAAGAATCACTACCACCTGACCACATGGAACCAAAGGCCCACTCCCACCATGCTGAGGAGATAACAATATACCCCACTCAGATATCAAACACCAAAATCAATCATCATACAAACTAAGCAAGGGATTCTGAAAGCTCTCTATCTCAAAAGGTACAATACAACTGTAAAGGTAGCACATACTAATCCAAAGGCAACAAACACATGTAGGAAACCTAAGACATGTATATATAAGAAAGTGTCATCACCTATGTCTAACCCTTGAGTTGTCCTGACAGCCTCTCTAGACCTCGACACTCAAGTGACCATATACGACATCAGTAAACCTCTTGTACAGAGAAGGCTACTAATCATGCAAGACCTCAATTAAGCATCTTCTCCCACTCTCAGCCTAATCAAGACCTCAATCAAGTACTCAAGTATGAGCGAGAAATATATCTTATTAATTCATTTTAAAACTCCTCATTTAATGTAATATGTTATCACTTGATTAAGTTACAATACGTGATCCTGACAGCCACTTGTGGGCCCCAATGCTTATTGCAAGCCACTCCCATCTATACACCTAGATAACCTACCCTAAATTCATAAGTCATAAAAATATCTCTTAAATCATATAAAGCATGATAATCAATTTCAGCTCCATAAAAGATAAATGGAATTCACACAGGTCCTCAAACCATAATCTCACAATTACAAGTTGGTCCTCAAACCATAACACGATATAACACACCCTCTCAAAGAGTTCACAAAATAATGAGCTTAATAAATTAGGTTGGGTATAAATAATCGTGACCATGTCAACATTACAAAAAAGCTAAAAAATGCACATGTCACATAGAAGGCAAACCCCCCAAGCCTTTGTATACCACTAATAAAGGCGACACAATTTACCCAAATAATCAACATCAAACAAGGAAATAGAATATATACCAAGTAGACAAATAACACAAGTTCCAGTTGTTTAAGAACATTCAATTTTGTTAAAGTCTAGTTTGACTTATTAAGAAAACATTCATATAAAATCTCATGCATATATACTTTTTAAATAAGTATTTAACTAAAATATCCATGCATATCAAAACGCCATGTATTTAATAATGAAATAATATTATTAATTTTCTAAATATAAATATAAATGAAAACATTAATATTAAAACCCCCATGTAAAAAACAAAATTAATTATTCTTTATTATTATTTTTAAAAAATAAAAAATAAAAAATAATAATAATAATTTTTTTAAATCCAAAAATCAATAAATGATAATATATATATATTCTTTACTATCTTTTAATTCTATAAAAAAAATTATGCTCATATGCAAATATTTTATATCTATTTTAATTTTATTTAATTCATAGGGTTTCAACAACAAATACTAAAGAAACCCTAACTGAATTAAGTTCAAGTTTTTCCCTATTGTTCTTCAAACAAATTTTGGGTTTTTTTGCAAAAGAAAATCAATAACCAATTCAAACTAAAAACAATAAAAAATCAAACAGTAATCCACAATCAACATAAAATCATAATTTTCAACAATCAATTCCAATCACAAAGTAGGCAATCTTTTCAAAAGAATGATAAACATAGGTTTTCAAACCCTACCTGAAATCCCCCAACTGAATACAACAAATAAGGTCAAATTGAAGACTCCCAAAAATCCAAGCTTTAAAATAATTCTTTAACTTCCAAGCACCACGATTCTCTAAAACCTAATAGATGTCCCCAAATAATAACCTAAAACCCCTTAATATAGAAAACCTGACAAGCTAGGTTTTCAAAACATGCAACTCCAAAAATAAGACGAACTTTACTCGAAAATAATAAAAGAATTACTCAACTCGAAATCACCAAAATAAGAACATAACTACAACCTCATTTTTATCAAACCCTCTTTACATGATTAATTCTAATTTTAATAATAAAATATGCAATTTTCCTATTACAACTCCTAACTCAACTTTAACTTAAATTCATATTTCACTTTATTAATTAAATGTGCAAATTAAATTGTATTTAATATTTTAATTTACTAATTTAATATTTATGACATCTTAAAAATATGCAACTTGATAAATAATTATCAATTGATATTATCTATGCATTTAAATTCTAATTTAAATTTAATATTTAATTACATCTCCAATTTCTATAATTAAACTTTTAATTAAGTTTTTTTAATAAATAAAGGTATTTAATTAACTCTTAATAAATAAATATCCTTATATTTAATATTATGATTTTCACAAGATATAATTATTCTAATCTCGTAATTAATTTTAATTTAATCATTTTAACCAAATAAATCACACAACAAGCTCACACGACTTACAACACACGAAAATCAACTAACTCAAATAACAAACAAACTCAAGGGAAGGGCTCACGAGTTTATGTCACCTTGATGAATTCAGATAGGTAGAAAAATAGATACTTGTCCATTATTCTAGGACAGTCAATGGCTTGGGTTGGGATTGGACATGTATGTTATCTCCCCTCTCTTATCATTGAGATATTGCAATAGGGCACACTCATCCTGACAATTCAGGGAAGTCGGTGTCTAGTACCTGAAATCCTACATAAAAGATGAGCATGTGCATACATGTATAAATATATAACAGATAATGGTAGGGATCAACCGATCGTGTAGATCTCGCAAGTAACTACGACTCTATCCCTCAACCATATCAAGCACATCAAACAGAAATATAAAACATACATGCCAACCATACACATGCACTTATGGGGTTAGTAAAACCATAAACATAGATAATATCAAATCTATTTGAGGATCTAATACACACATAAAAAGTGGCTTAAAAGAGTCTAACCAATTAAACTGAAAAGTAAACTATGGGAGGGGTATTACAGAGGAGAAGGTTTATTATTCTCTAATGATAAATTCATAGGAGGATTAAAGTTGCCTTCATTGGAAAAAGACACCTTAGAAGAGGTGAAAGTGTGATCCATCAATGCTTCATCTATGGCAAATGTGTCATGTGGGTGTAGCAAAGGTAGAATGTCCTTAATAGGGGTAACATCATTCTCTCACTTCCAAAGATTGTTGAGTAAGAGGATCTTTAGAAGAGGGACAAACATAACTCATTAAGGTCTTGTCTATAGATGGAATGTTAATGAAATGCATGGAAAGTGGGATATCATTTGGAGAAATAGTCATTTTATCATCCTCTTGCACCGAATTATCCTCATAGGGGAGATACATTTTAGGAGAAAGAGCATCATTGTTCCTTAAGGCCTCTTCCTTAGGAGGGACATCCTCAAACGAAGTGTAGATAGTGTCTTCTTGCATCAAAATATCCTCATGGATTGGAGGGTCTCTAGGGGAGGGATAAAGTGATAGAAGGGTTGCTAAACCTAGATTACCTCAATATACACATCATAAAACTAATCTAATGTAAAGAATTTTGTTTTTTTCGATAAAAGTATATGTCAAATGCCTAAAATATGAGATAAAAAAGTGCAATTTTTGTCTTTATTTTTACTAATGCAAGTACACTAAATGCATAAAATAAAACAATGCAATGCATACAAATCAAATCTAAACATAGAATCAAAATAAAAATGTTATAAGTTGGGTTCACCAAAATGTAACATAGGTGAACCTAGATGTAGCAATGTTGCTATGCAAAGATTGACTATTGTAATGCATACAAATAAAATCTAGAAACCAAATCAAAATGAAATGTCATGCGTTGGGTTCACCAAAGTGTAACATAAGACATGAGATAAAAAATTGTAGGAGAGAGAGATTGAATTCTTATGATGTCATGTCCAAATGAGGAGAGAAAGGTTTCTTATATACCCCCAACAAACATTTCAAAACTCAAAACTTGAAGAGGGCCAATGAGAATTTGGATTTCTTGCTCAACCGTTGAGACCAACCTCAATTCAAATTTTGGAGACTTTATCAAGGAATGGATCGAATGGGTCAACCTATTCTCCCCAAAAGATATAAAAATTTGGACCATAGGTCCTAATGGTAGAGGGGGTGCCAAAATGAAAAGTGGAATCTAGGCTGGAGTATCAAAAATTAATGCAAGAGCTCATAGATGCTAAAATTGGGCCAAGCTAAATGAACAATTACACAATGATGCAATTTTAGGATGGTACAACATCAATGGTACACTTTTCAAATATGAATAGGGATCAACAAAATGATAATGTGCAAAACCAATATTTGACTTCAACAGATAAAAAATAACATCACAGAACAAAATATTTGAAGAATACTTGAACCCTCGAGTAATTGATATTAAAGTTTTTTGTTTATATCTGGATTGCAAAAAATGACCTCAACTAGAGAACTAGGAGTTGTAGGAGTCACATGATCATCATATCTCTCAAGTGTTGCATCATATTTAAAATCCTCTACGATGCCATCATCAAAGGGAATATTGTCAACACCATCAAATGGAAGAAGACAATCTAAAGCAGGATTATCTCGGAATGAAGGAACATGTGGATCTCCAAGAATCTCCCAAATTATGGTATGTACACTATGTGTGGGCACTAAATACCTCTAAACTTGGGGTAGATATCATGAAGGAAACTTTGATTGACCATGCTACAACCAATTAACCCTATGATATGATCATTTTGATTACCTCGAGTTGATTTCTTCCATTGTGTCTTTTGCTCAAGAATAAGTCAATAAAGATGAGACAAGAGATTAAGCAAACAAAAATGTGTGATGATTCCTATTGCCCATGACTCATAATTATCATTAGTCAAAGTGATACCAAAAGGATGTGTTGTATGACCCATTATTACATCAACGATATACTTCTCAAATCATAAATAGAAAGCAACAAAATAATATTGTGCAAAATCAATATGTGACTTCAACAGACAAAAAATAACATCAAACAACAAAATATCTAAAGAATACTTGAACCTCATGTAGTTGACAAATTTTTTTTTGTCAATACCTAAATTGCAAAGATATTAAGGGCTTAATTGTGGTCATCCATGTGACCAGACCAAATATTAGATGAAGAAAATGTTGCCAAGGCAAGTTTTGAATGCTCAACTAAGGGGCCAAAAACTATAACCACCATCTTCATGACTGCATTGACAAGCCACTCAAGCTTCTCCCAACAAGCTCTTCATGACTCAATATTAGGTGCCTTTAGATAAACAGAGAAAATGAACATGTCCCACCATTGATGTGGGGCTAAACTCCCTAAGGAAAAGGCATTCATATATGGACAAAGGGCTCACTAGCTAATAATTCCACTAATAAGAAACCCTAAACTGATATCATAGGGCAAATTAATGAACTATTTGACACAAACTTCAGATATACTAAAGTCTACACAAAAATGCCCAACCATGCGATGTAGAAAGGAGAGATGGTGATGCTTGAATGATCTGATTCACAACAAATCTAGAAGAATACCAAGCTTCATTGGCCTCAAGAATACCTTTGTGATTCAAAAACAACAACCTAATGGAAATCGGGGGCCTAAGCATGTAGAAGTAGTTTCTAGACAAAAAAAAGAAGCCTCCTCTATGGAAATGCAAGCATGTGCAATGAAAATACCAATCCCAACAATGCTAAAAGGCAATAATATTTTGCCAAAAATGCCTAAATAGTTCCAACACAAAAACTTTGATATAGGTCAACAAGGGACAAAAAATGGCCGATTAAATAAATGCCTTGATTTTGTGCGTTGTCTAAAAAATAAGTTTAGACTTTTCCCACTGATGAGTATGTGAGCTGCCTGTAGAGTGCTCAGCAAGAGACGAGCCAAAAATCATAGACAATAAATGGTGTGATTTAAGTAAGCAATACACACACATGAAAGGATGCAGGCCACAACAAAGAAATGCCTTAAAAAATAGAATGTAAATATTGATCAAGCAATTTGGAAAAGCATCACAAAAACAACAGAGATTATAAAATTGGCTAAGTTTTGTGCATTAAAAAATGACACAAACAAAACATAGATATCGAATATATTCCATAGGCAAGACTTCTGGGATCTCACCAAACTCTCAAAATTAGAATAGGTGGTAGATTGGAGGCTCTCATACCATGTTGGTGTTAACCACCTCCCACCAACACAATTTGAAAACACACCTTCACAATATGGGAGAAGCATGAAATTCACTAGAATGAGATGAATTAATTATGAGATGTGAATAATGTATATATGCCTTGCTTATAAAGGTAAGGAGCGGGAGCAATCAACTATCTAAAAACAAATGCACTAATAATTAATTAATGATGCTTAAGTTAACTTAAGCATGGATAAATAGGAAAAATTCATATTTACTACAACAATTTTCTTGTAAGAGAACCATCATGGATGAAGGTAAGTAAATCAAGAGGATAAAATGAAGTTGGTAGGATGATTTGGATAGGAGTTGATAAAGGATCATGAGATGGGTTTGATGAGAACCTATGATCTTTATGTGGATGGGGATGATAATGGACCTTGAGATGGAGTAGGTGGGATTGTAGCATCTTGATTTGGATGAGAAAATGATAATGTCATGAGATGGAGTAAGTGGTAAGGTAAGATCACAATCTATATGAGAGGGTGTGTCAACATAGTTTAGAAGAAGCTCTTGGCATGAGTTGATAGTTGTGGGGGGCGTGATAGGGGAGGATTGTTGGTAGAATTTTTTAGATGAAGTGGATGGAAGTGCAAAGGGTTCACAAGGCTCATTGAATTGAGGTTAGATAGTGCTAGGAGTAGAATATTGGGATTGGGGCTAGATGGTTTCAATGGTGTTAGGGGTTGGAAGAGGAACAAAATGTGTGGGAGGAGGAAGGGCCTCATCACTAATGACCTTACATGATGGAGTGAAGTGAGATGACTCCACAACTTTGAATTTGAAGTTGGTGATGGTTTTCTTTATTACGAGTCCTTGACTGACATCTAGAATGAGATACTTACACTTTATAGATTTAGGTTGACAATTAGGAGCAAATGAGGGATTGAATGTAGATGAAGGATTAAGAGTAGTTGGAGGATTAAGATTATGGATTTGAAGTGTTAGATTGGGTGGAAGATTAGGATTGGATGGAGGATAAAGAGATGAGGGATTATATGACAAATTGAGATAAGAGAAAGTGAGTAGTGGATTGAGATAGATGGAGTGAAAGGTGTTGGATTTAGATAGGAGGTTAATGGATGGTGAATTTTTTTGTGGGGGGATTATGATTATGGATTGGAGGATTAGGGTCATGGATTGCAAAATAGATATGAGGATAATGAGGTGGATTTGGATTAGGGGTGAAGTTTATATCATTGTTTACAAATATAGAGGTTGGGATATGACTATGGGAGAAGATGGATGTGTGAATATTGAATGAGAGGGATATGTTGATGTGTGATAAGAGAGAGATATGGATGAGTAGCACAATGAATTTTCCTTGTCTATGGTCTAATAAGAGGATTACTAGTGGGTATGCATGGAAGCATGATTAGGTAGCTTGGATGAGTGATTAGATTTTGGAATATGTTTGGGGTAAGCTTTCTAGCAATGATGGCATCAAGGTGGTCAATTTCACACTCATCTTGATTAAAAAGACTCTCATCATCATCAAGATGGGGTGGAGTTCGAGGAGATTTAGGATAGAAGAACTCATCATTATAAGATTTTTACATGACTATTGGTTGATGAGTTAGACGGAGGTGAAGGATGTATATGGATGACCTACTAAAGCTCAAATTGTGATGGACAATGAGCTCAAACTAGGGTTTGGATTAAGATCAATTTAATATTTTCATTAAGATTAGATTAGGATGGGGAATTAACTCTGAAGAGATTGGAAATAAAATATTGAAGGTGAAATAAATGTTTCATTTAGCATAGATATGGAGGTGGAAAAAAGATTTGATGTGGCTTTTGGACTTGGAAGAAAAATAGTTATATATGGTATGAAGGGATTTCTCTTTGGATTTTAGATAGGAGTGAATTCACTCAAGAACCAAATGCATTCAACTAAGGATGGGGAAAATTTTTCCAAGGGGATGGTAGGCAGATTCACCCAAAGACAGGGAAAATCCACCATTTAATGGTAATGAATTTGCCCAAAAAATATATTGGTGAATTGGGGATAAAGGAAGGTGGAAAGGTGATTTTTCCCAAAAAGGAGTTGATTTGCCCAAGTGTAGGGTAGAATCGCCCAAGGATAAAATTATTGGACTAAAGGAATGGACTACTTAGGTAGATTCACCCAAGGATTAGGTGCAAATTCACCCAAGGAGAATTTTCCCAAGGATAGAGAAAATTCTCTTAAGAGGGAACAAATTTGTCTAGAAAGATAAGGAAAATTTACCCAAGGATGACTAGACTAAGATAACAAAAGGGATGAAAGACCAAAAATAAGAAGACAAAGATATGACTTAGATTGGACTAACTCAAGGTATGGATGAGTAATCACACGAAGACACACTAGAAATGCACACAATCCTATGATTAGTCAATTGGGAAATGATAATTCAGTGTGGGTCCACCATAGGAGTTAACCTATTAATACCTCAAGATCGATGTGAGGCACCTCTCTTTTGAAAATAAAAATATAAAGATCTAGTGGCAAGCGGCCGGGCTTACCTTTTCATCTCCTTGGAGGCTAAAAACACCTTTCCCAATAATTTCTATCTCTACTCAAATAAGTACAAGGCAAGTAACTTAAGGCATGGTATTGTCCTCTACACTACAACACTACAAAGAGTAATGACCAAAAAGTCTCTAAATACCATAATAGTACATGAGGCACATATGTGAACAATAGCTCATCACAAGCATGGGCTGAGAACACTAGTTAAGCAACTTAAACCAACCATGCACTCTTAGTTTGGTATCACCCATGTATTGGATCTTCGTTAAGACATGACATGACAAAATTGGGGTACACTTTTTATTCGCCCCCCTTTATAAACTCTGTTAGTACATGGTTGAGGTTGTTCCTTGGGGTGATGAAATCCCCAAGCATGCCTCCTAATGGGAAGGAAATGGCCCTAAGATTACACAAAAAGACTTAGGTATGCATGTTATTTCATACCCCCAAGCTTACCTTTCAATGCAAGGGGTGATAATATGTCAACACACACACCCCAAACATATCAAACAATTTAATTGACCCTTTATAAAATTGAGGTGTTCCTAGACTAGTGATAAAAAGACGATCTTAGACTGTGAACCTACATAAGATAGTGTTTGTAGTTTTTTATTTTGTCTTGGGCAAGTGATTACAAGTTGCACCAAAAATGGATTATATTTAAAAAATGATCAAAGATAGTGACATGTTAGCTTAGAGGGGTTGGATCACCCACCCCAATGATAGGGGGTGTAGGGGATGTCTACTATCCCCCACAGAGAGATTTGAAGGTGAAATCCTAGAAGGATTTTTTTTAGATAAGCAAAAAGATGAAAAATTACAAAAAAAGTCACTTGAGATATATTGATTGTACCTCATATAGTTGCTAGTTTACAAAGAAAATTCACCTCAAAATAGAGCGTATTTACCTATCTAGAAACAAATTTTCCTAAATGCCCAATTTGCAAATTTGCCCTCCAAAGAAAATTCACCTTTGTAGTTGCAAATTCACCCCAACTTGTTTGTAGATTTTCACATAGCATATTCACTAATGCATGATCAAATTCATCACTAGATTTGCACATTTGCCTTTTGTTATGATTTTGCCTTTTCACATGCAAATCTATTTGTTTAATTGGCAAATCCACCCTTGTGCATGCAAATTAGCCCTTATGTGTGCATATTCACCCCTGCATGAGCAAATTCACCAAGGTAATTGTGTAAATTCACCCCTATGTGTGCAAAACCATCCAAAATGAGATATATCCTATTGACTGATACTTGGAGATGTAAAAACACTAAAAATTGGCAAAGTTTGCTAGATTAGATCTATGACATGGGTCTCACTTGGCATGCTAGAAATGTGTGCATGAAATTAATGTCTAATATATAAATGATTTTGCAATAAAACCAAACAAAACACAAAAATAAGCAAACACTCATATTAAGTATGAAAGACTCAAACCAACATAGAAATGACCAAAATTAAGCAATATTGAATCTCCCTTTGTAATGATTTTCCCAATAAAATTGATTGGATGTGTGCTCACTCACAATTTTGACAACATAATTATGTTTCAATGGAAAATGGGTTAGAGATTAAAATGGCCAAGGGTTGCTTGGATATATAGGATTTGGGATGAAAATGATGAAGGGTCAAAATTGCTTGATGAAGATTAAGGGTGGAGGATGCATTGGTCCTCTCACCTCATGGGATGGTGCCAAGTTGCACCATGAGGTGTTTTGAGAGAGAGATGGAAGATTGGAGGGGAACAAATAAATTAAATATATCTTTTGGGTACTTAAGGGAACAAGACCCATGTCCCCAAGTACATAGGGCCTTCTTCAAAAGGGAGTCCATTTTTAAGGTTGAATTTAAGGGGTGAGATTGTGTGGGGACTTGAAGTGGGTCATCTCCACATAATTAGGATGAGGGTATGTGCAAATGATTAGGGGGGAGGGTTAGGGAATAATCAAAGTGATGGAGGTTGTCACATTTGAGGGGTAAATTATATTAATTTTTTTTGGTTTAATCGTTTGAAGGAAAGGTATAACGATAAGGGTAATTAATTAAAGATAATTATTTACTTTTTTAAGGGCAATATAAGAAAATAGATAATATTAATTAAATAATAGGATTTATTTAATTAATATAAATGATGGGGAATCAAATGAAATAAAGGTAAATTGACCAAATCTGGTCAATTTTACGTGTCTACAAGTATTGATGTTTCAAAAATAAATTTACTTGGGTACACATGCAAAATGTAACTAAGAATCCTACAAGGAAAAAAATAAATGGGGATAAGACTATCCTTCATTATGTTGGATTGTTTTTATATGATCAAAATAGGTTTTAAAAGAGCCTAAACCTTTCTACAACGAAGCAACCAACTAACTAACCAACCAAGGGGAGGGGACTTCTCCATAAAGGGCCCATCTATGTGCATACTATAAACAAAGTAATATTGAGGTGAAGGAGTCAATCATTGTACAACCACTTCCATGAGTAGGTTGAAGCAAATCCAAAGATGACATCATACTAGAAATTGTTGATTAGATTGTTTTCCTTATTTTGGAAAGGAGAAAAGTATATGAATGACTCTTTAATCTACTTTCAATTTTGGGATTATGAGAAGTCCCACATTTACATATATAGTCACAACATGATGATGTGTTGTCTAAGTCCCTATCCAAAGCAACAATATTTATTAAATCAAGAAAATGTATTGTTTTTAATGATGCTTGACTAGTGATAGATAGTTTTGTGAAAGTTGAAAATTGAGAATTGTGTGCTTAAGCATTGGTGGAGGAAGTCACATGGTATGAGATGTATGATCATCAACTTTGGAGATGCATCTTATTTTGAATTTTTGTTCACTTAATTTTGTCTTTGCAAGTGTGTTAATTGTTGCTACATTGAATTAATTATTGCTAATTAAACTAATTTATTCAAAGGAAATTGTCCTAAACATTTTATGACTAAAATCATGTGAGCAAGTTACTAGATTTTGATTTATTTATGTTTCAAATCTTTTAGATATTTTATGTTTTAAGAAACTTCTTTCGAATTTAAATTGTTTCCATACTTTTTAAAAGAAATTTCAAGAGTCAAGTAGTATATTATGATGGTTGGGACTCTTAGGATGAATAAAATCCTTCCATGAGAAGGGATAAAGACTAAATAATTACAAAAAGTGTTGGAGGTGGTGATCAAATCTATCACACCTATGATGCATCTTATTAGTGCACCACCTTAATGAAGCCTTTCCACTATTAGTGATAAGAAATATTTAATTCCAACAGGTGTCATTTCCTTTTCAACGAAGGATCATATCCTTTCCCTTTCTTATCTTGAGAACTTTTCTAAAATCTATCACTCCTACCTTTTTTCTAGGCAAAAAATGACATCCCTTTTCCAAGTGCCACACTTGGATGTGCATAAAATGCAATTTGTGCATCCCATCTAGAGGTTAGCTATCTCCAATACCAAGGAGGAATACCCAAGCACCCATTGTGAGTGTGCCTAGAAATATTTCATTATTTTTGCCTCAACAAAATAAAACCTAGGAAAAACATGCACTATTCCAAGACTAGTTCCTTGGAAATTTTACGGATAGACAAGATATTTAATGAATATCTCATTTGCCTCCTTATATATCTAGATGCTCATGGGTCGAAGTATTACCCACCAAAATATTATAAGATTTGAATCAATGCTTAACTATATGTTTTTGGCCATAACAAAGCTTCATTAGCTTGTTATCCTATTTGAGAAATGTTCAAAGAGTGGTGCCTTTTAAACCATTCAATATGGAGCTTCCTATCTATTTCATTTTTATATCAATGGTACTTCTACAACAACATTTATTCTATAATTAAAATTTTCAAAATTCAACTACATAATTTTAAGCCACTTCTATAAATCTATTTTAAGCCACTTTTATAAGTCTATATTTCAAGAGTAATGGTTCATCGAAGTTCAACACTCGCATTCCTAACATCCAATCTACACACATTATATCACAAGAGATATATATTGGAACTTTCTAACTTTAAAACTCCTAAATAACACATTGACCTACATACTACACGATAGATAGTGGTGTTTAAATAACTATACAAGGCTTCAAGACACATCAAGAAGCCTCAACCAAACTTGGAAAACTTAGGCCTGACAATGCAAATAGGAAAGATTTAATTTGCTTCCTTTCCCTGGGTCAACAATGACGTAGACAATTCAAGTGGCTCTAAAGGTTTAACTTCTCCTTTCAACCACTACTCAATATACAAGCTTTCAAATCTGTTGTAGTGAGGCCTATACTTAACCTTCAAATTGATCACTAACAAAAAGCTAGCCATCTCTTAGGAATTCATTTGCTATTAACATATTTCTCAATGCCTCCTCTAATTTGATTACACTGATTCTACAATTGGACATCCAAATAGCTTTACATTTCTACACATTCTTTCTTGTTTTTACAATAAAATTTTGTTAATAAAGTATTCTTTTACTTCTAACACATGTAGGTCTTGCCCTTCTTTCCCCCAAAATGGACTAAGCATGGCCAAAGTGTCATTTCCTCTTCTTGGGTTACATTTTTAAATATGTAATTAGATACCACCACCCAAATTGTCTATGAAATCTCTATTCAAATTGACTTTTGTTGAAATAAACTATAAGATAATTTTGAAATATAATTATTTTTAGAGTATCGAAGGAGGATTTTGTATATCACCAACATTTGTTATTAAGAGCGAGGTCTCACTCAGTTTTATAATTTATGTTGTTTATAAATTATTATTCAACTTTTTAGAAATCTTTTATAAAGTTAGGAGTTACATAGCTTTTTATGTTTCTTCTTATTTTAAATAATTATTAATTTATACTTTATTTTCTATAATTTAGAAGTGTTTAAAAAGAGGTGAATAGATATGTGCAACTTATTTTTCATTATATAATGGCGACTTAATTTCAGTCTCCCATTTTTTATGACTTATTTTCAATTTCTAAATCATAGCAGCTCTGTCATTATAAAAGAGTTCAAGTTATACTTTGTGCCTGATTTATAATTTTTATAAGACCACCATTACTGCTAAAATTTAAATAGATAACAAATCCTAGATAAACAACTATATGAGATCCCAAATCTATTGAACTATTCACTTCTTTATGAAAGTGCCGGAAACTGCCAATGTTTAAGTTTGAGAATAATTCCTTTGCTTCTGTTGGAATGGTCAACTTTAAACTGGAGTTAGGACCTCCATGGATGTACAATGAGTTAATAAGTAGTTAAGGCTGTGGGAAAGACCCAATTTTTGCCCTTCCACCAGCTCAATAGCTTCTGCCTTTTAATGCCTGTATAAATTTAGCTTGATGAAGCTCGGGAGGTGGGAGTGGAAAATTGGCTACATTTTACCATCTATGCGATGGCTTTTTATCTCTTGATCCTTTCCCAGGTGCTGTTAAAATTTAAATATGTCTACTTTTGCCCGCTTGCAGATATCTTTAATTGGTATATTGACATAATTTTATATTTTATATTATTCAGTAATTTAATTCAATATATGATGCATTGAACAGAATTAACTATTAGTTCTTAAACACATACACATTCCTAGTACAGAGCACCTCATCTATCTTCATGATTCGTGTCTTTTTGTTGTAATGCCTTTTAAACTTCTAAAATTGTGCTCGATTTTGTTTCTCTGGGCAGATTAAGCAGTTGTAGATATAGCTGGTTCTCTAGCTTCTAGACTATAGGTTTTGAACTTTTAGAGTATTTGTCCCCATGAGTTTATTTAGACTTACAAAAGAACAATCATTGTCTTGTTGCACAAGATTGTCTTTTTCTAAACCAGGGAGCCATGGTTACTTGCACTGCTATAACCATTAGTAATTAAATGCCATTTAATTGGAGATTAAACATTGAATCAAGGAGAAGCTCGTGAAATAGCTATAGGATCACTTTTAGGCAAGCATTTACTTAGGAAAGCTTAATCTTTAGACTTTATCGCTTCCTTTACCAAACCTAAATATTTGATGGCACTGAATGTGCCAAGACCATTCTTTCTGAAGAGAAAAAGACCAAGAAAACCTTGAAAAGGAATCAAGAATCATAGATGCATCACTCAGGTTTCTAAAATTCTGATGCAAATGATCTATAGCGTATCACAAGCAGCATATTCTGCTGCATTATATATATTTTTGTTTCTCCCATCAATTTATATAAAAAATTTGCTACTTTTGTTTGGTTGGCTCTTTGTACAGTCCAGTAGTGAGCACAAAACTATAGGTGATTCCCATCCACAATAACATCCAATAGGATAAGAAACTGAATATGGCAAGCCCCATTTTAGAATCATGTTTCCCTAGACTCTGCGTTTATTGCACCATCTTCTGTAACCAATGTATGATCATGTTGGGGTACTTCAACATGAATTTCACCTTCATGAATGTCCGAAGAACTCAAATTTGATTCACCAGACAACCTTCCACTGATGGTTCTATTGTTTTCCTCTACTGGAATACTGAGCATATCAGGTCCTTTATGAAGAGGAAACACTTGCTGTGAAGATGAAGCTGGTACACTGAGCATATCAGGTCCTTGAAGAGGAAACACTTGCTGTGAAGATGAAGCTGGTACAGTGAGCATATCAGGTCCTTCGTGAAGAGGAAACACTTGCTGTGATGATGAAGCTGGTACAAAGTCATGAGTCTGCTGAAGTATTGTAAAATGTGCCGGTGAATCCAAAGGAACAACTTTAGCAGCTTGGAGAAGTGAAGTTCTACAAAGTGGGCACGTGGTGTTGTTTACAAGCCAGTGATCGATGCACTCAAAGTGAAAGGCATGCCCACAGACAGGTAGCTTTTGCAATTTCTCATTCATCTCATAATCCCCTAGACAAACAGCACATCTGCAATAGGAACATAGTAATGAGTCTCTAATAAAGGATACAAATATTCTGGCAACAAACATCACAATTCTCACCATTCATCATAAAACAATCTTAATTTCTGCTTATGAACAGCTAGTTGCTTGACACGTTCCTATGACCAGTTATTTCAGATGATTGGCATGCCCAGGCACAAGGATAAGTTTACCAAACGCAAAATGATCACAGATTCAAAGATGTTTGTAATCATTGGACCCTACAATTACATGCTTTAAAAATGCAAAAGCTTTATCACAAATATATAGCTTCATACCTGATTATAAAATAAAACAGTTTAAAACCAAAATTGAAGGTCATACCAAATTGAGAAATCTTATATATTCAAAGATCAAAATAAATAGATGTTGAAACCAGAATTCTTCAGAGCAAATTCACACTAGCAAAATTTCTGCCTCAGCTCTCTGAGAATACAGTGAACTCAAGTTCTATACATTTTAGAGTCTAGACAGTTAAAAAGACCTTGAAACAAGTATAATTGAAGAATACATAAAACTTCCTCCAAGTCTTTATAGGTAAAAACAAGGGGAAAAAGGAGCTTACCAAGTGAGTTTCACGGTTCACCCTTAAAAACAGAAGTAACCAAACACAATGGGCTCAATAAAGTCACCCTAGCTGCATTGGCAGCATTATATTCCACAACGGGAAGCACAATTTTTCACGAATGACATGTTCTCTAGTGATCAAATTGTTCCTTTATAACATTATTTACAAACAATAGGATTCTACCATATATGATCAAGCTGTACTTAGCTTTTGTTTAGATGAGATCTTTCTTTATTCTGTCTTTGTATCAATGAAAGTGATATCTTATTTATGTGGATCACAACAAATACAAAATCACCATCTAGAAAGGTTTCTCAGACCAGCTACTAGAAACTATCTAGGCTCCTATCAGATCTCCGTTCAGCCAAATTATGCTTCAAAGACAAAAGGAGCATAACTATACCAATATAACTTGTATACTAGAGGGCAGTAGGCACCCCCAAGTCAATTTCCCTAATCCCCAATGCTAAACAAGATTCATAATCACCACCATGTACCATATCAGCTTTCATCAAGTCTCATCTTACCCTTACTCATGCCAAAGTCATAATTACAATATAACCTGTCGTTAATAAACATAAAGGCAGAAGCCAAGTCAAATGCCATCTTGGCCAGAACATCTTCCACTCCAAACCCCTAGTGAAAGTTTTGGTACCTTAATTAGGGATTTAACTTTCCACTAGCAATTAGAGGCTTGGCATCCCTAACAGAAATTTACTAAAGGATCTTGGATTACCTAACTAGCTTTCATGAGGACAAAATGTAAATCCTCCTTGTGTGCAATTTGAAATAATCATTTTGTCAAGAAATAATTCCTTACTATAAAGAAGATAAATTATTGAATAATATACTACACTCGGATGTGGATTTTGAGAAATTCTCCTCAGCTCAAGAAAGGCTGCCTATCAATCTTGATGTCATCAATCTCTCTTGTTAAAGAAGGGAAAGATCGGAAATATGCATCAATCTCTTCTGTTAAATAAGTGGAAGTTAAAGAACATGGAGAAGGACGCTAAAAGCTATAGGAAAGCATTTAATAGGTTCCCGTTCAATAATATTGAGGAAAAAGATTATGATGAGAAGAGAACAGATGCTTTTCTAAAACAGCAAGGACAGGTTCAAATCCTCATCTCATTTGTATTTAGAAGCTGGCATCTTGGATTTATATATTTTATGTTGACAAAGTTTGGCATTTGGCAGCCATATTCTCAAAGTTATAGCTTTTGTTTTTTAAACTGCCTTTTCATTTGGAGACATGTGATGCCATTTAGACCAAATTTGCATGGTCAATGCAGTTGTTAGTTAGAACCATAGTAATGAGAATCACCCAAAAATTGCGTGAATCGCCGGTTTGGCGATTCGATTTGGGCTTCCCGATTTTTTTGAATCGGTGAACCAGATCGGCAATTTCATCGCCATGAATCGCCAATTCAGTGATTCATCCAAAAAATTGCCAAAATCGCCTGCATGAATTGCGAAAAATCAACCTGTGCGGCTTGATAAAAAGTCAAGTCAAATTTAAAAAAAAACACATCTTTTTTTAATGTTTTTTTTGCTTTTCCTCTTTGTTTTAACCCTAAAGGGCCTTCTAATTGTTTAGCATGAGTTCTAATTGTTTAGCATGAGTAGAAGAGAGGAAAAGTGAGAGGGGGCTATGGCTCAGCAGTCCTCTAGGACCTATCTTAGACACCTTTGTAGAAGGCAGACAGGATACTCAGAGGCTGCGGCTGAGGCTGCGGCTGAGCTTGAGGATGATGATGAGGCTTGAGCTAGAGACTTGTTTTTTCATTTTGTTTATAGATACTGATAGACATACATTTCATGGATCTTCATCTTACATACATTTATGATTTGATGTCTTATGGATCTTCATCTTACATACATTCTATGATTTGATTCATTATGATCCTATGATTTCTATTTACTTCAGCTACAATTTACATTTTACGTGTAACGTATGTGATGGATTTATCATTTATGTTCCTTGTTTATGTATGTTAGCTTCTATTTGATGATGTTATAGTGTGTTTAAGTTATATTCAATAAAGGGTGCATGAAATAAGTTTTAAATTGTTAAAATCTCTAAATTTCAAGGGTTTTTTAAATTTGCCGATTCGTGGCCGATTCGATTCCAATTCAAGGCCGATTCGCGATTCAATTCAGCCTTGCTGATTCCGATTCTCGTTACTTTGGTTAGAACCAAGACAAATAGGATCTTTGCCATTCACATTGCTAACATTCTGCTCATAAATGTCGGAACTTTTTTGTCTCTGCCTCTTAAATGCACATTTGATCTTAAATTTTCTTAAAGAACTTGTATCACTAACTCGCTACACCTAAATTCATAAACAACACTCCAAGTGAAATACTGTATTTTATTGACAAAATAAACTGGATCACACGGATAAACAACCAACCATCTAAAACTGATTGATTGTTGTAATTAATTTCAGAATTTGGGCAGAGCAAAATGACAGAAGAAGATTTTACACACAGAATAATAGGCTTCTTTTCCTCATATTGTTCAATCATATACATTACCTTTTTGCAGTAGTTTCACCTCCTAGTTTATAGGAGGGTTCCTATAACCACTATTATTCAAGTGATAAATGATTCCTAACAAATCATAACAAATGCTCACAGGTACTAACAAACTTTTAAATAAACTAAGAAATAGCTATACATATCCGAAAGACATGCTAATAAACCTGAATATGTGGGAATGATGTAATATTCCCAACACCCCCCCCCCCCCCCCCCCCCGCAATGACAAACCTCATAGGTTTGTCATTACATCATATTGAACACACATAGTCACTTCTTTGATGAACTTGGACATACAAATAGGTCACTTCTATGAATACATCCTGAAACCCATAGATAGTTTGCCGCTAGAGAGCCATCCTGAAATCTACAGACAATTTACCAAGAAACCTCTTCTTATAGACCTATCCTGAAATCCACAAGTTGCATCATGTGTCAAAGAGCTCTATAATAGATCCGTACTGAAACCTATCAAGCTTGTCAAAACTCCCTTAACCTTCACATCAAATCAAGACAACTCACAAACTACATATGTGCTATCTTAGCATCAAGTTAGAATATGAGTACACCTGTCACCCTTGTACCTTTCTAGTGGTTTATTCCACAACTTGATGTTTAAACTAAGATTTGGTACAACACCTCTTTTGTTCTAGACTCCTGCATTGTCCATCAAGACTATTGGATGGCTTAACAATAGACTTTGAATGACACATTTTGAAAACTACTTTTACAAATAACATTCACTCTCAACAATAACATTTTAAAATGCAAATTCCTCATCAAATGTTTGAGGAATATCATCACCACCTTCATTAGTGTCACATTCTCCAATGTTTTCAGATGCAATCAATGCTTCCAGCTTGAGCTTCCTGTTCAGCAAGTCCTTAGCCCTTTGAAAACAGTTGATTTCAATATGACCATTTTTTACAATAGTAACATGTACGATGATCTTTGGATGAGGATTTTACCTTTACTATTGATGTGTTGACTTTGGTTGACGGCTTTCTGTTGAATTGGTGTCCATGAATTGAGCTGCAAAAGCATTTTTTGTGTCTTGTAAATGAAAACCTTCGACTTGCATATGTCTTCTTTGCTTTTGCAGAAGTAACGATGACATTTTGTCAAAGTCAAGTGTCCGAGTTTCCGCAAAAAAGAACAATGATTCAACAAAAGCTCCATAAGATGCTGGCAACTCTCTTAGTACCATGCTGACCATATCTTCATCATCTATTTTGTTCTTCATAGACACTAAATGATCATGTGCATCCTTAAGATGCATGATTTTAGTCTGAAATTGAACCTCCTTCCTGCAACTGAGAGTAGTATAGTTGATTCTTCAAAAACGATGTTTTTCTTGCTTTCAAAGCCTGATACTTATCACACAATTTTGTTCACAAATCTGCAATAGATTCTTCATTTCAAACTTCAGCAATCAAGTCATCTCCAACAGACAACTTCAGTATCAACAAGGCTTAGTTATGATGCCTATCATAATCTTCAACATTGGTCTTTTGTTTGTCCTCCTTCCTAAGTAGATTCTTTGCAAGGTTCCTGTACGCACAAATCATCAAGATCTTATAACTCCAAACGCTGTAGTTTTTTCGAGTCAATTTGTGCAACTCTGGTAGCAACAGAGCTTGGATGTTTCCCACCATTGACAACTTCATGTCCGAGTCTGAGTCAGACTCATTTCATTAGTTGTGAAGAAAGAATATATCCTCCCCCTTATTGCTAACATCTTAAAAGGAGTGTTGGGTACCACTGATCATGCACTCCAGTTTCAATAGAGAAAATTTTATTTTTATTATATTTTGACACAACAATAGAACCTATTCTAAACAATACTACTTGACTATGAAACTAACACAAAACATCTGTTAAAAAACCTTTACATCTTGAAACACTCAATCTATAAACCCACTATAACTGCACAATAAGCCTAATAAGAGGCTAATATGAACACTAGGAGAGCATCTACCATTTTGACATTGCCAACACCACCAATGATCACTTGGTAAACTTTATGCAATAAGAGTGAGTGACTACACCTCCTCAATATCACTAGGACTCTTTGCATCCTCTTATAAAATTCCATTCTTTGCCATCTCTATCTCACTGGATCCGAATATTCTCTATCAACACTGTGGCCAAAGAATAAACCATAATTAATACAAGATCTTTATTTTTCGCCTTTCACAAGTGTCAAACAAAATTTTCAATGCATTTGGCATATGGATAAGTGACTGTCATTGTGTTTAGTGGCCATTAAGTAAAAGTGGATCAAATGGTTTGAAGAAAGGTAAAATCTCTCTCAACTTGAATAATAAAACAAATTGACTCTCTTGAAACTACATTAAAAGCTTTGTCAAGAAATGGTATGATTCCTTACATCTCTTAAATTACCAATGCAAAACCAATGGATAGTTACATAGGTTGAATGAATTTGCTCTTCTTTCGAAGAGCAGAATAAAACCTAGGCAGCAGAGTGCAATTTGTTTTGAGATCTATAAATTTGTGTTGATCGATGTGATGGATGAGCATACCTTGTTAATCGAGAGAAGGCTGATGAAATCTCATGAAAAGATATTGACAATTGACTGATATGAAATTATGAGAGGAGCAGCATCTGTAAAAGTATTCGCACCATATTCATTTACCAAGGCACCGCCATGCTTCCATTGCGTTAGATACTATGTAAGCGGCCATCAATTGAAATTTCACCCAGAAGAAAGCAGCAGACTAGTTCAACTACGAATTTTGATAGTTACTCAAGCCACCTTGCAAAGCTTCCACCTGCAAACTGTAAAGCTCATGCACCGCGAAGTTAACACTGCCCTCTCTAGCACCATATCCCCAATACTCAGATGTGTTCCATAACCACTGATAGAGCCCAGTGAAGATGGATTTAAGAATGCCACTAAGGAAGGATTAATGGACCAACAAATCCCATGTTCAAGCCACCAAAGTTCTGATTTTAACCAGTCAAAAAGGTGACAATGCATCCTTGATCAAATGGAAATGCCCTGCCCAATAGCTGTGATGTGGTTGGCAGATCAAACTACTTCTCCTGATCCTAGTGCATGAAAAAAAATCTGTCCCCTTCCACTCCGATACCATGTAATTAATTTCAGAATTTGGGCAGAGCAAAAAGAAGCAAGAATATTTTTCACACAGAATAAGAGGCTTCATTTCTTCATATTGTTCAATCATATACGTTACCTTTTCATGGTAGTTTCATCTCCTAGTTATAGGAGAGTTCCTATAACCACTCCTATTCTAGTGATAAATGATTCCTAACAAATCATAACAAATGCTGACAGGTCCTAGCAAACTTTCAAACAAACTAACAAATAGCTATTTAGTATTACGTGTATCCTAAAGACACTAATAAACCTAAAGATATGGGAATGCTGTAATATTCCCAACAATTGTGTCTTGTGTACATGTGTGACAGTCCACCAAAAATGAAGAAAGATAATAGCTTAAGCACAACTGCAGCTCTTGATGAGACGGCCAGAGTGAGCCAAAAGGGTTTCGTCCTCTGGTTTCAAATTCAAGGGAGTTTGTCCTCAAATCAGCTGCAGAACACTAATCCAGAAACAGAACAGCAAAAAGGGAGACCCTTCTAACAGCCAAACATCTCTCAAATTCCAGCACACTTAAAATCTGACTCCATTCCCTGTATAGAAAATGCTACTAAAGTCAAATGCCACTGTCACTCAGCACCCCCACTCTGGCAGGATAACTGACCTCTTAAAAAAGTCAAGCATAACTCCCATACTGCACCACAAGAAACTGACAGAATTAAACAGAAAGTGCCATTAAATGTCATTTGTTATTTTTAATTTTCCAAACTACAACCCCCTTTTGAAGAAACTTTTTCCTCCAGGCTTCCAGATCATCAAAAAACTTGAAGGAATGGACTAATGGGATGCTGCTGGATGAATTAATGGTAAGGGGACAAGGACATGATATAAAGCCACCTTATCATTCCATATGAAAATAAGATGTATTCCACAGGCCTAAATGTCTCATTTTGTGGTGTGAGTCAACTGTTGAGAGTTAAGTGTAATAATCACTTGTTTTCCATTCACCAACTATTGCCTCTCTTGCAAATGTCATATAGTGCACATGCTATGTAGTTCTAACTTATGTCTCTGTCAATGGGCCCTTGGTCTACTGGTGAAGTTGAATGGCTCCAAATGAGCCCACCAAGGATCAAGTCTTGCTGAATGCAAGGCTCTGACATAATAAGGGATGAGGCCGGGACTGTGCCCCGGGCGAATTTGGTGGAATGGATACCCCTCAGTCCTTGGCTCTTAGCCGAAGAGGTCAGCCTAAGGCTCGTGCTCCCGTATCGGGTAGCAAAAATTTCGTGGTGGCCCTCGCTGGGTTGGTTTGCTCGCAGGCTTCGTGCCTCGCAGGTCTGTACCTCCATCAAAAAAAAAATCATTATGTCTCTATAAACTGTCATTAAATAATTACTTACCATTAAATTTTAATGGTTTCAAGAGCTTTCCTTAGGGCTTGTTCAAATTAACTAAAGATATGTATGTGTAAAAGCGCAAGGAATGAAGGCAACACAGTTGACAGGAACCTAAACAAAGTTTTTGGTCTCTGATTTTTATGGTAAATGACCTTATCTTTTGATAGATTTGTGGAAGCAATGAATTTTGCTTATGATGCAAAATTGCATACATAGCCTACCTAAACTTGAGCCCAAGTCTTTGATACCCTTGGTATCCAACAGATCATCTCAAAGACCAATCACCATGAACATAAAATTTGGTCTTTAAAGTTGACTATAGTATTAAAAAGTTCATAGGTGCACTTATCTTTGATAACTTGTGGAAGCAATGAATTTTTCTTATGATGCAAAATTGCATACATAGCCTACCTAAACTTGAGCCCAAGTTTTTGACACCCTTGGTATCCAACAGATCATCTCAAAGACCAACCACTATGAACATAAAATTTGGTCTTTAAAGTTGACTATAGAATTAAGAATCTCACAGTTGCACTTATCTTGAGCCTTCTTCATTCAGATTAGATAAAGCCTGAAAGTAGACATAACTTTTACCTTAAAATATTCTTTTCATCTTTGACATAGACACTAGCAAAGTAAGATGCTGTTATAAGTACCTTTTGCACTTGTTATCACCTAGATGCAATCTGAATCTAATTGTTGAAACGTTTCTTAATTAAAATCAATGGAGAATCACAGTGATTATATTACACAGTGAAAGTAAACTCGAATGTAATCTCTACAGCATGTGTTTTAGAATGCAATTTCAATAAAAACAAAAATCAATGGATCTAAGACGGGATGCCACTGTAGCTTTCTGGCAACAAATCAGCATTTCCACAGAGCACACTTTTGACTTTTCTATATCTCAGACACGATAACTGCTGCATGAGCTCTGTAGCATTTCTTAAGCAAAAACCCACTGTAGCCTTCCAGAATCATCGAAGTATAAGTCACACATCACCGTAGTATTCTTAATCATTTAAATATATTTACAGCATCTTTAGAATCAAAGAATTGTAAGTTCCGTAGAGAAAAGATCATAGATTGTTGTTATGGTTTGTACCAAAGCAAATGGAATAACAAGTTGCGCTTTTGTAGCATGAAGTTTTACTCAACACAAAATTTCTTCAAATAAAACTTGGTGCTGACGTAGTGGATGATTGTCATGTCCTGTATTCTGTTTTCCCATTCCTTTTTTAGTTGTTTCCAGAACACACATGGAAGGAATTTCCTTTTTGTCATTAGTGTTATACACAGATGGTTATTTATGCCATGGATTTAGTCCAAATAGTTAAAACTTAATACTATAGAGCATCTGTTTTAAGAATTTAGCTAGTTTATAGAACTGACAAATGATGGGTCACTCACTAAGGTTGGATTCAACTAATATCAAAGAACAGTTTAGCCAAACATGAAAGAGTATCTTAAGACATTAAAACCAAGCATATCACAAAGAAAAGTAAGGCCAGAGTGTTTCACCTTTCAAAGAATAAGAAAGCAACATGAATTGAGGTCTCTAGTTTAAAGATATTGAAGTAAATAAATGTACTCTTTTGCTCTAGAATAGATATCAATTTCAGCCGATAATTTTAATTTTTCTCAAGATGGCAGACAATTGATTTGTGCAATACCAAATAATAGAGAAAAACAACAGATATGAAACTCTCTCTAGTGAGAAGAGAACATTGAAGTTGAGATAGAAATTATTGATAATGATTAACTTATAGATATCAATTTCAGCTGATAATTTTAATTTTTCTCAAGATGGCAGACAATTGATTTGTGCAATACCAAATAATAGAGAAAAGCAACAGATATGAAACTCTCTCTAGTGAGAAGAGAGCATCGAAGTTGAGATAGAAATTATTGATAATGATTAACGCCCTCTGCTGTAATGTAGCAATATTGACCAAACCCTATGGGCATGGTTGAAGGAATGAAAATTAAAAGCAATAGTAATACCATTAGAGTGCTTTGTTTTCTGGTACTCAAGGTCCTAGACTCAAAAGTAATTTGTGGCAAATCTTTGGTTTGTCTTGACCTTTCATTTTTTATATGAAGAGAGAATTGTGTAGAGTAGGAGTTCAACTGTAATGACTCTATTTGTATCCTAAAGGAATGGTTGAAGGAATGAAAATTAAAAGCAATAGTAATACCATTAGAGTGCTTTGTTTGCTGGTACTCAAGGTCCTAGACTCAAAAGTAATTTATGGCAAATCTTTGGTTTGTCTTGACCTTTCATTTTTTATATGAAGAGAGAACTGTGTAGAGTGGACTATAAGGTCCCCATTTTTTGAATAGAGTCAAAGATGAGAACACGAAGCCTATCTCTATGTCTTGAAGACTGAAGGGAAGATTTGTAGGAGAATAAGCTAATAATATATTATTAAGTTGTCAAAAAATTCCAAAGTGGACACTTAATTCATTTTTATTGCCTTGGGCGAAAAAGAAAATAAAAAAGTATAAAGTGAAAATATTGAATATTCAAATAAAATAATTATTATTACCTTTGTAGATAATTAATATTCAAATATAAAAAGGGGGATGAATATTCAAATAAAATAAAATGTAAATTTTAATTACATTTTTAGTGTTGCTGGAAAGGGCACAAAAGGGAAAATATTGGAGAAAACAATTCATTCTATTATTTGTTAAATTTCAGAAACCCTTGTTTGTAGAACTCAGATTCAACATTCTTCTTGAAGGATGAAAACCCTTTTGGTCAATTTGGGATCAGGAGACGAAACCCTTCCAGGTTTGATGGTTGGCTTCACCAGGAAGTCAAATTCACGCTTCAACAAAATTTACAGGCTAGCAGGTAAATCAGATTAAACATTACAAAAAATATCACTTCACCAATTTACAGATTGCATTGTTTTAAATAAACTGGGGAATCTATTTGTATGTTTGGCTACAAAGCTGGCCATACTATTTGTATGCCCCTCTATTGGCCATACGATTCAAAGTTCCAAATTTCTTGTACAACAAAAAATTGTTTGGATTTTGATAAAAAAATAATGTTTGTGTTTTTTAGGACTGTCCACTCTCCACCAGCTGTGAGCCTCGAGAGAGATTAGCTGATTAAATAATTTTGTTTGGTTTTTGAGGGAACCCTACCATCTCCAGCCCACCAGTGAATAAGAGAGAAATTCCATCAAGTGCACCAATCTTGTGAATTGGTTATCTTTATTACTATTTAAATATTATTTGGTATTAAATTATTTTTGGTTGTTATTGTATACATGATATTTATGGATATTTTAATCATATAAATAAACTTATGCCATTATGCTATTGAATCAAATAAATAAACTTATGCCATTATGCTCTTGTTAGGGAATACCGAGCTGTAAAATACATGAGATTAATGATAGATGATTTAATTCTGACCTTTAATACACCAGCTTGCCTTGATTACTGTGCATACTTCCATGAAGTTGCTAATGGGGGGATGCATTTTGGAGATGGGTGGACCAAGGTCCTAAGTTGGGAGATGATGATGAGGTGACGGTGCAGGGGGCAGCACTGAAATACATATAGTACTTGAAAAAATAGTTATAAAAAGTGTATAAGAATTAAAAATTAAAATTTGGTGAACTGGTAAAATTGAGAAACTATTAAAGTTTGAAGTGGACATTGACAATTTAACATTGCACAATGAAAATGCCAATTTCTAAATTTATCTTATATTCAAAATTTCATAATGATGATTATGATGAGTATAGTGATGATTGCAAGTGTTCAAAATAACAAAATGAGGTTAAGTGAGGCCTATAATTATCCCCAAACTCCTCATAACTAGAACTGCTGGACTCAACATGGTCACTCCTCTTCTTGATCATATTTTTGCTCCTCCTCAACCCTTTTGCACTTCACTCACTCTCACACTCACACTCTTAGCTTGTTGATTTCTTTTTGTGAGTTTAAAAGAGGATTTGAGGTTTTTTTATAGAGCTTGTGGGGTTTAGGTAAGGCCCATAGTTCATTAGGGTTCGGCCTTGGGTACATGGATCAATTTTACTTTTTGAGTTTTAGGAAACAAAGAATCTTTTTGGGTCATCTAGCCCCAGGAGACTCCTAGGCATCCTTGAGTCCTAGGTGTCTCGATGACATCTTTTGGGTAGTAGAACTGTTAGTTGTACAATTGGAGGACATTTTCCCCAAGTCCTGCATCTCTAAACCATCCTTGTCCTAGAAACATGGGGTTTAAAGGGCAAGATGCGTCCCCATGGAACACTGCTAATATGGTGCCTTGGTTGTTGATGTCAAACCACTTATTGGAGTGCCCACAATACGATTAATTGGATGACTTGAGAACTCCTTCCAAAGCACCAACATCATGATTAGACGTCCACATGGAGTAGGATCGATGCCAAACCCTATTAAAGCCTCTCAAACATCCTCTATAACACAACTATTAGATGCTTGTTGTGATTTGTTAAACCCTTCAAAATGGCAGCAGTAATAATGAATGCCTGAAATATAGGTGGTGGCAAAGTTGATGGGAGTTTAAAATTTTAATCCCCTTATTAGTAGTCTACAAATTTCTCCATGGATCTCTTGTATGCTTGACTTGCTTCAATAGGTTGCAGCTAGCGTAGATCATGATTTTGAAGGTTGCAACTCCCTTGTTTCCTCACATGACCACCGATTTTGAACTCTTACAGCTTCATTCTAGGCAGCTGACCCATTAAGTTGTCTTCATTTATATTAAAATAGATAATTGGATCAAATCTCTGAATGAAATGGCTTCACCAATATATTCAAGAAGTGCATTTTCCATTTCTCAATCCCATGAATAATCAATAAGATACCTGAATAATTCCTCAATTCAAACCACCCAAAATAAGCATTAAAATTGAAATCTTCAATTATGATTTTAAAAAATCTAACTCACCAATTATTGGCTAGGAAGAAATTCCTTTTGTAAAACCATTTCTCCTGTATGGTTTTCAGCCTAGTGTTCAGCAAGAGCAATACATCCAAACTTCATAGTAGAGAATCGCTTTGCCGAATGATGTCTTTTCTCTCTACAATCTGCTTTTTAAATCCCCATTTTGACTTTTCAAGAAATATTACTTTATTCTCCTATACATTGACTTTTAATTTTTAATTTACTTTTGGCATCGAATTCATTCTTTTCACAATAGAATGTTCTACTTTATAAAAAATTATAATTGAATACAGGTTGCCCATAAAATAATATTTTAGACAACTTAATCTAATCAATAATATTCACTTACTAACATCCCTGATCCCATATAGCCTATAGAAATGAAATGGACTAAAGGTCTTCATTGAACACTCAGTCCTGAGAAGGGGACATCACATTAATGTAGTATTTAGTGACTTTTGTGAAGTGTTTGCATATTGTTGAGTCCACTCTTACTCTTTGGCTTGTGAGTTGTTTCCAAGTTTGAGTCCTTGGAGCATACTTTTGTCTAACGACATATCCTTGTGTAAGTCCTTTGCTTTATTATGTTATTTATCAAAAGCACTCATTGAGGCAGTGTGTAATGTCTCCATCTTTGAACCAACCCCACTAGAGCATCAAGACACTTTGTGGACAAGAAGTGGCAGTCCTTAGATCCTAATAGTAGAAAGAAGTTAGTAGATCTAGCTAGGAGTACACTTTAATAGATAATGGTAGGAGAGCAAGGAAGTAGGAAATTGTGAAGTCTAATATATAAGATGGTTTCCTAGCCATATACAAAGACCAATTTGATTACCTTCAAAGAAATAGTGAGTCACATAGCTTTGGCATCATCATATAGATATCAAATAAATATCAAGTATCAAGAACAATTGTAAGGATTGTATAGATCAGAGATGAAGGTTATTTATTGCTATACTTGGAAAATTACACACATGAAATAATAATATAGATGACAGTGTATACTAGATATAGGACTAAAATATATCTTTATTAGTTCATGAATTCATTACAAAGAAGACGACCAAAGATGGTTGGCCAAGGATTACAATTCATCTAACTCTACACTACTCCCTTTCTTGGCGGTACACAACATATTTAAAAGACCTGATGGTTGCCAAGAGAGACACAACCGTCAACCAACACTTAGTACCTTGAGAGTGACAACCAATAGACAATTAATACATTGACCGACAACCAATATTGTCAAACATAACAAGAGGCATTGCACGCCAACTACATCATCCCCCCAAAAGAAAAGGTGTCTTTTGGATGACAAGTATAAATCAAGTTATATTTGGAAAGACTAATGACTTGTATTGTGCAACTGTTGAAGGAATGAAAATTAAAAGCAATAGTAATACCATTAGAGTGCTTTGTTTGCTGGTACTCAAGGTCCTAGACTCAAAAGTAATTTGTGGCAAATCTTTGGTTTGTCTTGACCTTTCATTTTTTATATGAAGAGAGAATTGTGTAGAGTAGGAGTTCAACTGTAATGACTCTATTTGTAGCCTAAAGGATTGTCATGCCTTACTAAGACCATAGAATAAAGGCATTCCAATATCCATATGCCTAAACAGCATATCAAGATCATTCATTTCTATAACTGTGTAAGAAAAATGCTTCCAAAAAATCTGGCTAGTTGCTTGTGATAATTAGTATGGTAGATATTAGATTTCTGGGTGAAAACAAGGTATATATTAGATCCATTAGATTTCCACAATCCATATTACTGTAAATGTCAGTTTCTGGATTCAATTGTGTAGCATTTTTTAACCATCAATGTTGCTTTTAATTTTATGTTTCTTTTCTCTCTAGCAGCATCCTGATGATGGATCATGTAGTATGATCAGAAACGTTGATGGTTAAAAAATGCTACCCAATTGAATCCAGAAACTGACACTTAAAGGTATATATTGGCATTAGGTAAACATTATGATGTCTTAAAGCCATGTCTCATGGAGAGAACTACTTCCTTTTCTTTTGGCACACATCATATAACTACAATGTCCCTTGAACTTTAAAACTTTTGAAGCTCGTGGATAAATACTAATCCAATGGTTAGTATTTGATAGATAACAGATTTATTGCTTTGGAGCTTAGGGTTGTCCCAATTAGGATTTCTGGAATCCTTTCTTACTAGAATATATTTGATAAACAGTTTCCTTCTTTGGTAAATAACTTAATGTCATGTTACAAACCTCCTCCCCTTCATATTGATTCTCTCCTTCCTCAATCCTTTTGCTTCTCATTGTTACATTTCTTGACTTTTTCTCTTCTCTGTCATACTTTATTGATGCCTTATACATAGTCCTTGCATAAAACTATACATGGAGGAGAATTAGTCTAGAGGTAATAAATTATTTCAGTGGACAAGTTTTGAGAGAGTGCTGTCTATTCCCATGCATAGTGATATTTACACCAATCAAGATACTCCTAACCAACTTTGCATACACAAAAATGGAAGCATATAAGAGATCAAGTTAAACAATATTAACGCATCCTACTCTCAATGTATACAATGCTTTGATTAAGCAAAGCGTTATGATGTAGGAGCATCCAAGTCCATAGGAGTTCCAACATCAACCAAAAACATTTCAGGTTTTGCTTTCAGTTTTGTTTTAGTTGTTTTTGATTATTTGTCTAAAGAGAATTTGTTCAACTCAGTTTGGTTAAATGAGGAACTTCACTTTGGCAAAATTTGAAGTTTATGGGAAAAAGTTAGAACATTTTAGCAAAATCACAGGTTACCGAACCAACAGATTCGCCGAAATGCCAATTCACTGAAATGCGAGAGTGAAAGAAAGTTAGAAAGTTAGTGTTTTTGGAAAAAAATTAGTTTTTGAAATATAGAAAGTTAGTGTTTTTGGAAAAAACTTTAGTTTGTGAACCATTTATTTCACCATAAAACTTGGTTCGCAAACTGTGTGATTCGCTGAAAGTCAAAATTGCCAAAAAAGATGTGCAAGAAGTGGTTCATGGAAGACTTTGTTTTCTGAAAGTCATTGTCACCAAAAACACTACTTTGCAAACCATCTGATTGTTCCCAAAATCAGCAAAATGTTTTTACATGGATTGGAGAAATATGATAGCATTAATTGAAGGAAGATTGTTTTGGCACTTTCACTAGTTTGCAAACTAGCATAGATGTCGAAAGAAGTTTGCGTGAGATCAATTCCACCAAAAAGAAGAATATGAAAGGTCTTGTTCACGAAGGACTTGTTTTGTTTCCCATGGCTTTCATAATGATGGTATCCATTGTGAGGTGGCCAAACTTCAATGGTTCAATGCCTTGTGAAAAATGTGATTAGACGTTTGAATTAATACCATTTGTCATAAAGAACAAGAAGGCATTTTAGTTTGGAGAATGGTTGAAATAACTGCAAACCGTTCAACTTCTCCAATTGCAGTATAAAATGGTACTTCAATGTTCCTAGCAAGAGTCTTTCAGAGAAAAGACTGGTTTTGGAGTTTGTTATTCATTGAAGAGAATTTGGAAAGATGTTGTAGTTGATTGGAGATGAATCAGAGGTCCTAAAGAAGAAAATTGTAGTTGCTGAGACTAAATTTGATTGCATTCTTTGTCCTCTTGTGATATTTGTTGCTGCAAACAAATAAATAAACATGTAATTGTTTCTATGAAATGTTTGTGTGATTGTAAACTGTTTTGGCTACTAATCTTGAACATCTCATAAGATTCTTGAGATCAGATCTGCATCAGTTAGTAAACATTGATGAAAACATAATAAAATCTCACCAACACCAACCTTTATTGTGCCAAGTTTATGGTGGTTGTGCTAAAGATAGTGATAAGTGAGTGCTCTTACCTACAACATAACATTGCATTTCACAGAGGCTTAAAAATGGCTTGGGATAGCATCCCAGTTATAGATTTTTGGTTATAAGATTGGATGGCTAGGATTAAAAATAGAGATCAAGGGCTCAAATTGGTTGAGATCCTTGGAGGGATCAGAGAAGGACAATTGTCCTCACTTGGTAATCCAAGATCAAAGGGGAATCTATGATGGAGAATCCCCCAAGTGCAAGTGGAGGGATGAGATGGAAAAGGGGTACTTTGGAATACTCTACAGGGGTTGGCAAGTCCTTTGTCCCATGTGACATGGTACTAAGGCACATGTAAAATGTACGAAGGGGTCATTTCTTGTGTACAAAAGATATAGCTATATACACATGTGAGGATGTTCAAGGTTTGAGGTAATTCAATCTAGGTTTGTGTGTGCAAGTGAGGGATTAGTCAGACAGTTAATTTTAGCTAATGAAAAGTAGATGGAGAAGACAATTAAAATAAATAGGTATATTTAATTTTTGGAAAAAGGGATAGTAGAATCATGTAAATAAATATTTAGATTTATTCACCTAAGATGCCCACCTTAGAAAAAGGATGATTAAGTGATTTTACTTTTAGGCTAGAAACGAGATCAAGTAAATAGTAGATGGATAGTGACTTTATTAATTAAATAATGAATATTATTTAATTAACAAGGAGATGAATATTGGATAGTTAATTGAATAAAAAGGAATTTATTCAATCAATGATGGATGAAATGTTCAATAATTAGTTGAAAGGACAATGTGTCATTTTTACGAGTCTACACAACTCAATACTTGAAGATTCTTATTATGTGACTAATTAAAAGAACCTCAAACAAGCAAAAGTGTGTGTTACAAAATCCTAAATCCATGAGATAATCATAAATATGAATCCAAAAATAATCAAGGAGCAACAAAAAAAGAACCAATTACAACAAACAATAGACAATTACTGAAACAAGATGTTTAACCTAGATAAAGCTAAAAATGGAGAAAACTCTAGTTTGGAGAGCATTTACTCCTTATCCTAATAAGTACAATGTATAAAGGATTGAACACTACCTACAAAGCTCACCAAGTTTCAAGAGCTCATACATACATCAATGTGTTGTTTTATTCCAAACCCTACTCCAATGGTGTCATTAGTATATGCAAACCATTTGCTCCCAAAGGTAAAACATGAATGCCAACCCATTTACAATGTTCAAAACTGATTTAAATAACCTCCTACACATTCCCCGAGGTATAGACATGTAAACTAATGCTTGGAAGAGGAAATGAATAGACAAACACCCTCACATTCCATGTTTTGTATACACAAAAACAAGTTTGCTGGTTGCTTAGAGAAATAGATTGTTGCTTTTGACAAGGTCGTTGGGATGAACATTTGTTTGTCACTAGGGTTTCAGCATTTGGCAGTTTGTAGTTTCACTGAGGCATAAATGGGTTTGTTGCTTGCAACAAGCGGAAAATCACCATATTTAGGAAAAATAATATATTCTAACCCTTGCATTGCAAGCCCATCTTCCTAGGATAATCCAAATCACCCTAAGCCTTCAACAACCATGCATACAAATCCTTGATGCTCTAAAATCAATCAAAACCAACTCTTTCTCATGAAGGAATTCCTTGGGTGAGATGGAAATAAAATTAACCAATTGGTCATAGTCAAGATCTGAATTTTGGATCATGCCTTCCCAATTAGGAGGTTTTGGTTCAAAGGCACGGGGACTCATAAAATGAGGAATTTTCTTTACAATGTCCTATTTAGGGTAACATATTTACTTGGTTTGGAGTTTCCCTTTCAACCCAACCAACCATGTTTCATGCAATTCCAACGGGTCTGCCTTTCCTTCTATAAGACCACACCTTGTTCTAATTCTTCTAGAGGATCCAACTAAGATCCTCCATTGATGGTAGGACCAACTTTTCTTCTTCATCTAGCATTGAAGGATCAAACAACTGTAAATTTTCTACATTGAACACCAACTAAACATTCAGTTTGGGTGACAAATCAAGCCAAAAAGAATTATTGTTCCGAAATTGGAAAGTGGGCATAGCTCAATGATTTCATCTTCTACGCAACTGAAGTTGATGCAATCGTGGACAGGGGTTCCGATGAAGGATAATCCAGCCATGCAGCCTAATGAACAATCACACAATGACACTTAAAGAATAGCTAAATACTAACATAATCTTTATTCATTCATAGTCACAATAGAATTACAATCTACTATAATGGGCTTCCAATATGCTAGGCCTCAATTGTTTGATTATAAATGGGAACACTATGTGTGAATGATAAAATTTGAATGCTATTGCAATACAATGCCAATGTCAAGCTAGGACTCTTCTCACTATCATTACCACTTTCTCGTGATTGTGAGAATTGTTTATATAGAAGCTTCCAATATTCAGAGTAATCTTAGTCGACACAAGGAGTGTAAAAGTCAATGCCGAGTGTAACATGTAGTCCGCCAAAATGTGTGAATGAATGCAGTGATGATGGATCAATGAATCTCAATTCAATTCATGCCATAAGCTCTCCTAGGTCTAATGAATTTGGAAAGGTGTTCCTTTTCCTCCACAAGTCTTGAATGGTGAAATTGGAAGTCACTGTTATGCCCAGTAGTGGGTCAAAAGTTGAATTATGCCTTTGCAGTGATTAGAATCTCCAAGAGTTTGGATGAGATGTTGTAGGTTCAATGTAGAACATATGTTCCCAACCATAAAATGAAATATGCAGATGAGGTAAAATGTAATAGTGCTTGGATTATGACTAGAGTGCTAATTGTTTATATAGAAGCTTCCAATATTCAGAGTAATCTTAGTCGACACAAGGAGTGTAAAAGTCAATGCCAAGTGTAACATGTAGTCCGCCAAATGTGTGAATGAATGCAGTGATGATGGATCAATGAATCTCAATTCAATTCATGCCATAAGCTCTCCTAGGTCTAATGAATTTGGAAAGGTGTTCCTTTTCCGCCACAAGTCTTGAATGGTGAAATTGGATGTCATTGTTATGCCCAGTAGTGGGTCAAAAGTTGAATTATACCTTTGCAGTGATTAGAATCTCCAAGAGTTTGGATGAGATGTTGTAGGTTCAATGTAGAACACATGTTCCCAACCATAAAATGAAATATGCAGATGAGGTAAAATGTAATAGTGCTTGGATTATGACTAGAGTGCCAATGAAACTTGCAAACAAACATCATAAAATTATTAAAAAATGAGTAATGCAAGATTGCTCTTACATCCTGGGATGCTCTTACATCAGAACTTTATCCTTGTCCACATTCAACCAAACTCTATCTCAGCCATTTTTTACTTGTACTTTGGTCATGTCTCCATTTATACTTCTCTTGCTTGTCCTTAAGCTTTTCTTGCAACTGAAGATGCAACTGCCAAAAGTGCTCTATGAAATTTTCAACTTTATCCACCTCTAGTCAACATTTTTGGCCCCTTCTCTCGTTATTGTCTCAATACTATATCAAGTAGACTAAGAGTTAGGAAACCATGTCATGTCTCAAATGGAAAATTTTGTCAAAGAATGAGTGGCCCAATTTTAGGAATGCTAAAATGTATGCAAGTTTCTAATCTCATAGCTTTGGATGCATCATATCATAGCCTCAAAGCAACTCAAACAATGTTATATTGAATACTCCAACTTGACCCTCCATTTGAGAATGGGAAAATGTGCTTCTTTTCAGTCAACTATCCATCTTTGTTAAACAAAAAATAAAGTAAAAGGAAAATATTCTTTGGTGATACAGATTGCTCTTACACCTTGAAATGCTCCTACATCAAAAGTATATCCTGGCTCATGTACAACCAAACTCTATCGCCCAACTTAAACTTGTTCTCAGAGTTGTGTTTGTCATGTCTCCATTTATACATCTCTTGGTTGTCCTTAATCTTTTCTTGCACCTAAAGATGCAGTTTCCAAAAGTGTTCTATGAACTTTTAAGCCTTATCAACCTCTAAGTCAACATTCTTGCCCCTTATCTAATATTATCCCAAAACATATCAAGTAGATTAATAATTATGAATTTGTAGCATGTCTCAAATGGTAAAACATTTGTTGAAGAATGAATGGCCTAATTATAGGAATGCTAAATGTATGTGAAACTCTAATCTCATGACATTGGATGCAAAATGATAATATCATAGCCTTGAAGCTATAGAAATAATGTTTTATTGACTACTACAACTTGTCCCTCCATTCAAAGATGCAAAGTCATACTTCTCTAAAATTGATTATCCATATTTTCCAAACAAACAAAGTAAAATGAAAATATTTTTGGGTGATGCAAGACTGCTCTTGCATCCTAAATGCTCCTACATCAGAAGTTTATCCTTGCAATTTGGATCTGCTTGTGGTGAAAATGAACTGATATGATGAAAATGGAATCAAGGTTTCAATTTTATTTCAAACACCCATCGATCTGATTTCAATCATTCATTGATCCAATTTTCCTTCACCATCATTTGATTTGATTTCAAGCCTCTATCAAATTGGGCAAAAATATGGAGATGTCGAGATTTCCCCCTCTAATCTTCATCATTTTTGCCTAAAACTTCCATTTTTCATCATTTTGATAAACTCAAACTTGAAATCTTTCATTGAATAGCCTTTATGCTAGGGCAGATTTTTAGGATTGTCAAGATTTTGCACTATGAAGGGGTGGCGGAATATTGAGATTCTCGAGATTGAGAATCTTGAGATTGTGAAAATCCCCCCAAAGCTTTGTCGATTCATCTTAAAAATATCCAATCTTTTGTCCTTTGTTTTGATCATTTTCGTAATTCCTATCAATTTGAAGTTGAAACTTTGCCTTGAATCCCTCCTAGACTTGGGTGGAGATTTTGAATTGTCAAGATTATCAAGGAGCGGAAATATGGAGATTTCGAGATTTCCCCTTTTTGGCATGTTCCATTTTTGTCAATTTAAGCTTCAATTCATGTTTCGAGATTGTTTTCAAGGCTCATGCTTCACGATTTTCAATCTGATTTGCATTTCCAATTGACTAAAAGTTCATCAACATACAGTTTCAATCCACTTTTATCATTTACCTCCAAGATTCTAGTTGAATTCATCTTTTCACCTTTAATTCCATCATTCCCCACCAACTTGGCATTCAAATCTCACCTTGGGCTGTCTCTAAACTTGAGCAGGAATTTTGGGATCTCACGCTCAAGATTTTGCAAGGGGTGGAAATATTGAAATCTTAGGATTTCCCCTCTACTTTGATGATCTATCCTCAAGTTTTCAATTGGTTTCCACTCTTCAAACTTCATTAACTTTGCCTCAATCCTTTATTTTCACCATATTAACCAACTTGGAGTTGAGAATTTTTATTGAAAAGGCACTTATGCTTGGGTGGAGATTTTGAAATCTCGAGATTTTGGCCTAGGAAGATGGCGTAATTTTGGAGTTGTCGAGATTTTGCAAGGGGCGGAAACATGGAGATGTTGAGATTTCCCCTTTTTTTTGCAACTCCCATTTGTTCACTTCAATTTCTTCAGCTTGGAGGGCGAAATAATTTATATAAAATATAACATTTAAGTATTTTCTTATACTTTAAGTTATATTTTATATAAATACTGTCAGGATGTTTGAGAGTAGTTTCAAGTTCATAGGAGTTATAATAAAGATTTTAGAATTTGAGAGATTCTAAAAAATTCCAGACTTGGCCAAATTTCAGGAATCAATAGGCCTCCATCAGTGTTATCTCCCACAACTTTTCTTGATTTTCCAAAATAAGTTTGATATTAGAGCAAGGATTCTCAAAATATTCTAACTCATTTCATCACAAATCCCTTGATTTCAACTTCACGTCCTTGACTAGCTTGGTCCAACTCTCACTCATATCCCCAATTGACTTGACACCCCAGCAAGCCAAAGTTGCTCAAACTCATCTCTAAGACTTGGAGACTTGAAAATTGCCACTAAACTAGGGCAACCTAGGACAACTACCTTTACTGCTAAGCAAAAAGAGAGGGTCCCCATTTGCAATGGGGCGACAGTGTAAAAACCTCACAATACTTCCCTTTCACCATGTGTATACAATGTATGCATGGTTTGAACCTCCACCCCATGCTCTTCTTCTTTCTTACCCTACAAGAACAATGTGATCCTGCTTGCATTTATGAGATACATTACTTTCGCAACACTTACAGTTGATGTTTTGGGTTTCACCTCATATGACTTTATCATCATCTCTAGTCCATTCTTAATTAAACAATACTGATTCAACCTCCTATAGAAGATTGCATTCCATTCATAGAGATAGGGACTTCCAAACACTACCATAAACATCCAAAGGAATGCCATCTATGACCTCATCTTTGAAGTCCATGGAGTGTGTAAATCTGATTGTACACATCTTGACTGAAATATCTACACCTTGTTTCAGCCAACACAAAGAATACAGTTTTGGGCGTTTCTTCATTTCCACCCAAAGATATTGCACAAAATTTGTGAAATTAGGTTCACTTACGAACAAGTGTCACAGAGTGCATCCAATTTTCTACCTTTGAGCTTCACCTTGACATGAAACAATTAAGTAGCCTCGCCCTTATCTTGAGCATCATCCTTGACCACATTCACTCCTTTTTGCATGGTTGCATAAGAAATTCTCTTGTCTATGTTCAAAGTATGTTCAATCTCCTTCAATTTGTGTGTAGTGGCATTGTTCTTGTTCTTCTTGAACTTCTTGAAAGGATGCAGGTCCAAGTGCAGCTTTCAAGCCTCTCCATTGTGTCTCTCCTTGTCACAATGTTTGCAAAATATTTTTCTTTGCCCTTATCGCTGTTTTCCATGGTAGTTTGCAATTTTCATGCTCTCACACTTATTTTTATCCTTACTGAAATCCTTAACTCACTGTCCTTCCTTTTCATTTTGCTTCTTGTCCTTGTATGAGCTGCATTTTTGAATCCATCTCCAAATAGCAAGACTGCACACTAGCCTCATCAAGGTTTTGAGTTTTAGCCATTAAGCAGCCCTTCAAAGAAGCCCATAAAATCCTCCAATGTACTTAATGAGCACGTCTCTATTCCATCACATCCCTAACAAGCCACACCACCCTCATATAGAACTCACTCATGTAGACTTGGACACTTTTCCCTTGTCTTTGATAAAAAAAGCACTGCTGGATCGCTCTATCTCCTTCATAGCATATTGGGTAAAATTGTTTTTTTAACAAGTCCTTAAAGTCTTCTCATTTAGAAAATTGGATGAGCTCTCCTCATTTGTAATGTAGCAGCATGTACCTCATACCATGTGAAAGGATAGCCGGATAGTTTCAAATGGACAAAGGAAATCTGTTGTTGAAGAATAAAATCATGCAAGCTAAAGTAGATCTCCATTTGTGAAATCTACTCATCCAACTGCTCCATATTCGCTTCCCCATTAAAAGCTGTATTTCAATATTCACCCTAGCATTGAATTGAAAACTGTTGCCACTATTTGATGATTCTCCATGTTCATAAGTTGTCCTTGCTAGCTTTTCTTCTTTGGGACTCTCTTGTATACCCATTTTTTGTGTAACAGCATGTAGAACACTCTCAAACATATCCATTTTTACAATGTGATAGAAATCATTGCAACGTCAATTTCAAACTTTTGAAATCTCTCCTCATCCTCATCCATGTCTCTCATACCTTCATCTTCTGTCTTCCTTTGTGCTCAATTCCACCTCTGGGTCCCAAATTCAGGCTCAAAATCACTGAAATCTCTGCTTCCAATAGACTATTAGTGGGCATAACACTTGAAACCCTCCAGAAGTCTGAAAAAAGTCAAGTTACAGGTGTTTCTAACCTGCTTTGATACTCATCCGATCCATAAAATGATCAAGATACTTCTAACCAGCTCACCAATTGCAGATTCTTATTATCATATTATGTGATTACTATAAACAACCTCAAACAACCAAAAGTGTGTGTTAACAGTCCTAAATCCAAGAAACAATCATATATGTGCATCCAAAAATCATCAAGAACAATGGAAAAAAAGAAGCAACAGTAAGGAACAACAGAAAATAACTGAAACAAGATATTTGACCTGGAGAATCCCTAAATTGGGATAAAAGTCCAGTTTGAAGAGCTATTGCTCCTAAACTCCACAATGTCTCGGTCCAGTACAATGTCTAATGGTCTGAACATAACCCAAAATGTTCAACTAGTTTCAAGAGCTCATACATACATCAATCTGCTGTTTTGTTCCCAATCCCTGCTCTAATGGTGTGATTAGTATGCAAACCAATTGCTCCCGAACGTAAAACACGAGTGCCAACTTATGTGCAGTTTTCCAAACTGCTTTGAATTAGAATAACCTCCTACACGTTCCCCAAGGGTATGGACATGAGAACCAATACCTAGAAGAGGAAATCAACAGATGAAAACCCTTAACATACTATGTTCTGCATCCAAGAAACAAGTTTGCCAGTTGTTTAGAGAGATAGTTTGCCACTTCTGACAAGTTGGTCAGGGTGAGTGGACGCTCACCAATAGGATTTGAATGTTTGCCTGGCAGTTTGCAAATTTGTTGGATGAAAAACACAATTTTACCTCCCATTGCATGCGGCAAATTCTCTAAAATTGGAAAGATACTCCGTTCCAACTCCTTCATGCAAGCCCAAGATGCTCTGGATCACCCTCAGTCTTCAACAAACCTTCATAGGAGTCCTTGATGCTCCAAAACTGATGAAAACCAACTCTTTGTCATGGACTAACCCCCTAACTAGTCTCCCTTAACTGAAATGAAGATAAAACCAACCATTTGCTCAAAGTCAAGACCAGATTTTCAGATCACAAAAAATAAATTCACATTTGCCGTTCTTACAATGATTTACCAATGCCAATTTCAAGCTAAAGCCACTTTAAGGAATGCTAGTTGCGTCCTTGCATAAACATAAGCAAAGTGGCTCAAACCCCAATAGCATTAAGAAATTAGATTGTGAATTTTCAACAATGCAGATGACTCCGTTACAAAAATCCTCAGCTTCCTTGATATGAGCTACCTTCAAACATCTTCTGCAACTTTTCCAAATGAGAAAGATGGAATATTCAGTTCAAGTTGATCTGCACTTTTATAAAGCAAAGTAACTAATAATCACAAAGCACCACAGAATGACAGAATGTAAATGATCTTATTAAGCTGACTTCTCCACAAGTAAAAGGGGGACAATCTTGAGATCTAAATATGATCATAACAAGAGTTTTAGTAAATTTCAACCCAAAACTTGCCAGAAACATTCATTGGTCTAGAGGTGTTTGATATAAAAGTTAAAAGTTACACACAATCCAACTTATGCAGGAAAATTAATAGGCTATTTATCAGTTGTTATCAACTGGATATGTTTTCACCAAACTTCATAGAAACCAAGTTTGTTATGTGCAAAGTTTTTCTCAATTGGCCAGGCTTAAACATCGCAAGTCTTGCCATATTTGCCACAAATTTGATGGATTGAAAGTACTGTTACTGAGCATTTGCAATTATTGTAGATTCCAAGGCTGTATTTCTCAGCTCTAAATTATCTATACGGTAGTACTATAGTATAGAGTATTTCTCATGTATTTAACTGGACAGTGCCCTCCTTGCACAACACAAGCAGTCATCTTGAGATCATAACATAATCCGCTTTGGTTATAGGAATTGTTTCTTGACAAAAGGCATTCAATTAATTGAGAAAAAAATACCCCTATTAACAATTTAGTTTTAAATTTTTGGTGTATACTATATAGCTAAAAAATCCTTATAATTCCAATCAAATAACAGTTTATCCACATATAAAGCTTACAAATCAGATTGAAATTGTTACAGTAGCAGTTCCTGTACAAATGGGTTTCAAAGAGAGGCACAATTATGATCCAAAGGGGTGGTACACTTCGCTCAATCTAGATCAACGCTACAGAACTCAAGTTTCCACCACTGATTTACTTCTAATGTTCAGTAACTAGTTTTGGATGAATCTTTGTAAAGAAATACTTTCGCAAATTAAGATTAAATTTGTCCCCTGGATCTCATCATACACATAATTCAAATTGATGCAGTTTAACTTACTGTGTGTCCTCTTTCGAGTAGCTTTGATTGAAGATCATTATAGGTAACATATCTCTGAATTCCTTCTTCAAGCCACGTTCTGAGGGCTGCATTAGTTTATAATGAAAAAAATGTCAAATGCCGATACAATGCCATATGGGGAGAATACTTTCAACAAACATCTATATGAGTGTATAAAGTTCGAGAAAACCCATCCTCTCTGAATAGCAATTGAGGTTGCCAAAGAAAGAAGCCTCTTCATAGGAACGAGTGCAATAGAATGACATTGAATGCATAAAGATTCATACAAAACCAGGGAAAGACTTCAAATGAGCAAAACTCAAAATGTAGTTACCACAGAGATGAATCCTCTGTCTTGATATGGAGTCCTTATTTGTGAAGCAATCCATGCAGTTCTCCTCCTCCTCCTTAAGTACAGCATGTAGAAGAGCAATAAAAGAACCAATGTGAACAGAATGGGTATTGAAAATATGAAGGCTTGGTACAGTTTTAGCTCAGGAAGAGCTTGTTGGCAATGTGAAGAGCATGGCGATGATTTGTTTGTCATTTCTTCTCCAAATGTTACTGTTGTCCTGATCTGATCGCACAACCAATTGTATCACACCCCCACCAATACTAAATGCTCAAATGTGGGGTTCTGCTAAAAGAATAGAGAGCCTCAACATCAACCAGTGATGATTCGTCACAATGCCAAACTTAACACTTCCATAAATGGTTTCAAGGACAGGGAACTGAGATGAGATCATTTTCTATTCATGGATTTTCTCTTCCCTTCTCAATCATTTCAGTCTTCCCTTCGCCTGAGTACTAAAGTCATCAATCAACCTGAAAACCCAGATGATGATAAATCGTAGTAAATGCAGAGCATAGAAGGATATTGAAACAAACGGGCAGACAAACCCATCCAATCCTAATGGGTGGCAGTGGGCAGTCAGAGCTTGGACTATATGAATGATTATTTCATTGTCGCTCTTAATTTTTGCTTTTGTTGTACTCTATTACTCCATACCCATCCTAAAAGACATCATTGACAGATAGGTTGGTGTGACCTCAATTTGTTACCTAAGATTCATCACTGGGTGCCCTTGACAACTAGCCTTTTACCTTAATTTCGCTTCCCAAACTTCATTTCATTTCATTAGTTAAGATCTATCATCAACTTTTCAGCGTAAGACGTGGCGAAGACATTATTGGAAATAGTAAAAAAACGTTAAATCATTTTTGTATTTAAAGGACATAGTACCTGACAAACCGCTTCTACGTATCCAATCCCTTCACAGTAATTTGCCATGCCAGATATGCTACTCTATAGTTCGTAATAGAATCTATGAATCAAACTGTATTGAGCCTATCAATGCGCAATCTTCTCCAAAGTCTTTGAACAATGCTTTTACTTTTGCATTTGTTTTTTTGTTTCTTTATTCCCCATGGTTTACTTTTGCAGTTTGTTTTTGCTTATGTTTGTATTCCCTCAAAAAGGTTCAAAGCCCATTTGTTCTCTCCCCTGGACAAATTCCCTATTCTGTACCAACTTGCAAATACATTCTTTCCCCACCCAGCATAATACATATAAAATGCAATAAAAGTGTATCATCACCTTGGAAATAGTTCCCCTTACTTTCACGGCTTTCAATAAAGAAAGAGACGACGAGGCACATGATATATCATGTGCCCACGCAAAATCCTAATTAACTTTATTAATATCTATTCAGGAGGAGGCTAAATCATAATCTATAGCATCTCCAATTTATTTGGCACCATGGTGGCTTATGTGAATCCCACTTGTATAAGCTTTAACCTCGTTCTTTAATGACTACCTCTTGTTAATGGGTTCAAAGAGTCTAATGCCCAAGTGGTTCAAGTGGTCTATTTGTTTGCTAGAATTAGATTCGAATTGGAATTGTCAAATTCTGGAATTGACATTTTCGATGTTTGTGTTCAAAACATGACACTTGAATAGGGATTTGTTAATTCTTGGTTATCCCCAAAACTAACATTTCAATCTTCCATCTAAATAGGTGGAATTGGAAAATTAATTCCAATTCCACTTAAATGGGAATTGGGGGTAAAGCAAAATTTATAATATTTTGAAATCTATGTGCAAAAAATAATTGTCATCTTATCATTATGAATTCCAAGTGAACCAAACAATTTCAGCCATATTCCAAAAATCATTTTCCGGATTTAAAACTTCCAGAATTGTCAAATATTAGAATTTGACAATTCTAATGTTATTTAATTCCAGCAACCAAACAGACTCAAATGAGTCCTTAACAATTGGGATATGAGCCCAAGAGATATATGTTGGTTTAAAAATTAGATGCAATTTATGGTATTGGTGAAAGTTGAGTTAAATTTTTAAAAGAAAATTGAAGACAATTGTAAAAATTTAAACAAAGGTGATAAAATCAAATATAGTTTTTTCTCATAAATTAATTATTAATATTATTTTATAAAAGTAGATGTTAGCTCAAAATTATTTAGTTTTGTAATTAATGGGAATCAATAACTTTGAGACTATTGATTTTGGTATTTGATGTAGTAAATTGATATGTTTGGGTAAGTGCATCAAGACGAGGGATCAAAAGGGGGTCTTAAGATGCCACTTTTTTTTACAAAGTTTGAACTTCGATGGGATATTGAAGATGGTTACACTCACATTTTGGAAATGCAAGAAGAAAAAGAGTTGTAGTGCTTTGAATCTACTTTCTAAACTACTATTTTTATTAATCATAAAGATCAAGGGTTTTAAAACGGGGGAGGGGGGCAACACAAAATGGTCTCATTTTAATCTAAATAACATAACATAGCATTTGTTGTGCTCTCTCCCCACTAAAATGTTGACTTTTTTTTAGAATTTCAAAAATTGTTTTCGTGAAAAATTAGCTAACATTGTGTAGTTAATGAATTTGAGTGTGCTTCCACCCTCCTTCTCCCCCTTAAAATGTTTGACTTTTTTAAAGAATTTCAAAAATTGCTCTGGTGAAAATTAGCTAATGCCATGTAGTTACTGAATTTGAGCATGCACCCCCCTCCGTTGAAAACCAATAAAAAATTAATTTGTTTTTCAATGTGTAGAATATAGTTTAGTTTCTAAAATATAATTTGTTTCAAAATTTGACGAATGAATAAAAAATATACCCAAAATATCACATGGTTATTTTTTACAAAAAGCAAACACACTAACAAAAGAAATTAAAGATGGAAACCTTAACATAATCAAAAGGTGCAAACATTATATGGTTAGATAATTAAGAGAGCTATACATCATCGTGGTATTTTTAAAAATCTACATTAAAACACGTGCAAACTTGATGAGAGTGACAAAAAATGTGTATCTTTTTCAAATTTGTTGTCACTAAGGATTGCACCCTAACTAAGCTTAGACTCAGCTATCTTGTGAAACATAGGAACACTCCTAGGCTTGTGGGCAGTCTCTCAATTGGAGTGAACCTCCAGATTAAGGGTTGGTTGCCTTTAAAACCTTCTAGAAAACTACTAAATCTCGATAAGGAAAGGGGTAGAGATGTGGCTTCAAACTAAAAACTAATGCTCCTAGAAGGTGATGCACGAAGACTTTAATTTGAAAATGAAACTCATAATCTGACTTATCAAAAGTTTTGATCTTCATAACTCAATCTAAGTTATTCAGGAGCTTGGCTGCATCTCCTGCACCTGTAAATTGTGAAATGGCAGCCACCCTTTTCATGGTAATGGTGTCTTTGAAGAATGGGATCCTCCATGTTTTTGCAATGGCATCATGATCTAGGGAGGCAATGGGAACTCTAGAGGATGTGACAATGGTGCGAGTGGCTACGTTGTAATTCTTGGCCATGAGAAATATTAACTTTGGAGTTTGCATAGAGTGTGGGAAGCATGTTGCTTGAATAATCTCATAAGCTGTGAGATAGACTAATAGAGGATTGTGGGCCCGCTTCAGTTGGTATATTGTCTACTAGAGGCCTCTCAATTCGGCCCAAGTATTGAAATTAGTATCTGTAACCTCCCAGAGTGTAGTCTCGATCTGGGACCCCTGAATTGTCCTGTCCTTCCGGTACTTCATGACTAGTGGGAGCTTTTTCAAGGCCTTCTTTGCTTTTGATTTCTTAATGGGAACTATTGATGAGTTGGGAAGATCGGGACTTCCAGGTGGTGATCCTGTTGTTGCCATTTTACCTAATTATAACCTTCAAGATAGGACGACCGTCAAAATGATATAAATAATAATGAAAAAAGTTTGATAAAAACTTTAGGCCTTGGGACTTCAGGTGAATGACTTGACAATATTTTGTAGGCCCATGATGATGAAATAGGATGACATATGGCACAACCTCATGATCTCATGATCCTGGTTGACATTGAGAAAGAATCACTGCAAGATCATGGCGTTGTGACATGTGGCAAGTGAAAATCAAGTTGGTTAAGTGGGCTTGGGGCAATGCATGGTAGAATATCATGATCTCGTGATCCTGGCTGACGCGAGGATGCTTTTAGCGCAGTGTCGTGGGAGGCCACCACGTAGTGAATGTGATTGAGATAGATGGAGGGCTCAATGATGATAGATGATGTGGAAACTTTGGTGATAAAAGAGGGTTTTGGGTTTAACATTATTGACGTCACGAGTATCATTACTCGGAGGAGTATAACACACAACTTCGCAAAAAGGAAAGGAATACCAAGGGACATCTCCTCTCATGAGTAAGTTGTAAGACATGGTACACAACCAAGGAGGTCGAATTCCAAAGATCGTGACTTGGTGTATTGTCAAAATTCAAAAGCATGCATGCTATAATGCCCAAGACACCCGAAGACTAAAATCTCGAAATGACAAAAAAGGTTCAAACATGGATAGTTGATGCAACACTCGCTTAATGACCTGCCATTTCCTAAGTTGGGCACGTGTATGCTAACACACATAAAGTTATGGCATTTATGCCTACAACTGGCACAAAAAAAGGGAATTAATCGCCAACTTGGACAAATTTGAATGCTCACTTATGGGAACCAGTGCCACCATTAAAGAGAGTATGATGGCGATGAAAGAAAATTGAAAGATGGCTATTTTGGACATGCAGATTTGACCTCATGACCAATGTGGACTCTGCAACTTGACAAAGCTCACCTCCTAGTGATGAAGTCCAGACCACAACAAATTGACATAGAGTCCATTGGTCTATTATTCACAGAGCATAGTCTAACAGACCTTGTAAAGAATTTGAACCTCGAACTATTTACAAGAACCTATATATACACCCTATACAACCGCCAAACTCACAAGGACTAAAAATCATTTATACCACTATTTATAGGAGCTTATATACAAAAGACACTTATAGAGATTTACACTAATTTACAAGGACATAAAAGAATTTACAAAAAAATATAGAGATTTACACTAATTTATAGAGGCAGGCCCAAAAGGACACAGAGGAAAGGAAAAGTGAACCAAAAGACAGACCCAAAAGCCCCATGTAAACACTGCTTATAGGGTGAGGACTTTTGAGTGAGAAACAAATAAAAAAGCAAAGTTAGAAGCAAAAACAAACAAAAAACAAAACTAAGAGACTGAGAGGAACCTACCT
>BSBK01004734.1:1085000-1155000 GCA_027943335.1 Chamaecyparis obtusa
AGTGCTAACAACCTTAGCACCATCCATAACAACAACTTTGTCAATGTATTTCATTTGAGATAATCTGATTTATTTTTTCAGTCTATCCTGAATAATGGTCATCCCAAGAATTTTCTTTTCAACCCCTAAGTTCTTCATTGCAAACCTACTAGCTAATTCTTCCTTAAATTTACCAATAATCTATTGGAGTTGATGAGAAAACAACTCACAGCTCCCAAGAACACTTGCATGCAAACACCTGTCACAGAAAAAGAGAGAAGCAAGAAGCTAGAGAGGCCTGAACGCATGGATCCATGAAAGAGGAGACATTCTTGATGTGCAAAAGAAAAGTTGTAATTCAATAAAATGAATGTTTCTCAATTACAAAAGTTCTAAAAACAAGAGAGATCAATCCTTATAAAAGGAGATCAAAACCTTAAAAGGGTAAAACCTAGGTTGCACAATAATAATTATAAAGCAATTAATTATTATATGCCTAAAGTTTAGCTTAAGTAGAAAGAGATAATAAGTGACTTAATAATTAAATCAATATGATTTAATTAATAAGTAAACACTTTATTACTCTAACACCCCCCCTTAAGATGAACTTTGGGAGAAGCTTAAAAACCTAGAAAGAACTACTGAAAGCAAATGGGTCCCGGTAACAAAAGCCCTGATCAAGTACCCAAGTACAAAAGAGAGTCTTTGTAAAAGAGGAGAAATAGAGAAAACCACATGGGAAAATTCTACTCCAAAAAGAGACAGACTAGTCTGAAGGACTAAAGGAACCTCCAAAACTAGGAAATGTTCCAGAAAATAGGAATAAGGATGAACATATAGAACATCACTGAAACAAGAAGCTGCAAACTCTATCAAGAAGTAACTAATGATCTAAAGATCCTCCATTGAAATATGACCAGGTAGAGAAGACTGTAATCTGCATGAGTGCCCTCAAATGACACTACTTGAATTAGGAGTCAAACAAAGGCAAACAACTGAAGTCGAAAATACAGAATACTGTAATATGCATGAGTGCCCTCAAATGACACTACTTAAATCAGGAGGCAAACAAAGGAAAACACCTGAAATCAAAAATATAGATGGCATAAAAACACCAAAAGTCTGAAGAGTTGATCAATCAAAGCTGGAAGAGTGCGTCCAAAAAAAGGAAAGAAAGAGTGTCCATATGCTAAATGATTCATCTCACCAGAATGCATAGGTACTCAGCCACTGCATCTGCCTAGTACGTAGAATCAAATACTGAATACATAGCTCACACTATTAAACCAAGGAAGCAATAGAACCAATAGTAGAAACCCCCTAATAATGTTGACAATGGAGTAATGACAAGTACACTAAAAAGATCATCCAATATGAACTACATGATACTAGGAACATCAAAGGTGCAGATAGAGTACAAAAACAAATAAAGATACCTGAGGCTAATGTCGTTGGAGGAATGCTCACATGACAAAAGTAGATGGCAAATAAAGGAAAACATCAAACCTCACTGGCACTTTATAATTGAGTGCAAGTACATAGAGCATGAATATGTACAAGATCCCATACATGCAATAGAATGACACTTTATCTCATGGTGCATGTGCATAAAAGAATACTACAAAAGTGAAGTATACATTGCTCAAAGAAGAGCAAAGGCTGTTGAAACAAAAGAACAACCAAAGATGAGCCATTTCACAAAAGGAAAAGATCCCAGGACCTGAAACATCCAAGATATCCACCAGATTGCAAAAATGTAGAAACTAAATAAAATATACTTGGAGAAGAATATGGAAAAATGACTCACAACAATGGAAATGTCTTAGAACAAGATTTCCAATGATATATCGTTTGCACAAAAAGGAGTTTGGATGCACAAGATAGAGCTCCCAGAGTGCAAAAATGAACATCTGACTTTGACATTAAAAAACCATCAAAAAAGAAAAATAAAAAATTCAAACCTCCAGATCTGGATAGAGCTTGGAACTAGTTTTTTGACGATATCTCGTTTGCCCGATTTTGACACCATATGCTCAAGTTATGAGCAAAAAAACCACAGGTATGTTGATGGGCCCAAAAAATGGTGTAGAAGAGTGTTGATGCATGTTGACATCATCAAATGATGGGCTTAAAATTGACACTTGTATGGTCGTCATGGCCAAAATCTGCTTGGGGGCTAAAACAATTGGGCCTCTAGTCGCCATACGACCAGGGGCTGAGGCTGCATCCACTTGGGGGTTAAATTTGATGGCCAAATGGCTGTTGTTGCAAAAAAAAGGAGAATTTTTAAAATCATTGTACTTGTATCAGGATGCATGCCAAGGTCGTACGACCATGGTATGCAAAAAAGTTTTTGCCTCAGAATGCAACGGTGTCCGAATCAGAAGTGCCTTATGTGGATCTAGGGGTTCTTGCCCATTGTGAGCTCAACGGTGAGGTCCATTTGAGCAAAAAATGCTCGAAAATACCAGTGAACACCTCGGGATCCATGTCGGGGTTGGTTGCAAATTTGTTTTTGCCACAAATTCCAACTTTGTCCAAATTGGACAAACTTTATATGGATCTAGGGGTTCTTAGATGCTTTGAACACAACCGTGAAGTTTTTTTGAGGCCAAGATGACTAGAAAGAGAGGTCCCCCAGATCCAACAAAAAACCCTTTGAAACTGCTGATCTAACGAACATGATGAAATCTCTCAGGAAGAGGACAGGGGAAAATAAATCTGAAGCTCTGATACCATATTGGAGTTGATGAGAAAACAACCCACAACGCCCAAGAACACCTATCACAGAAAGAGAGAGAAGTGAGAAGTTAGAGAGGCTTGAATGCATGGATCCATGAAAGAGGAGACATTCTTGATGTGCAAAAACAAAAGTTACAATTCAATAAAATGAATGTTTCTCAATTATAAAAGTTATAAAAGCAAGAGATATCAATCGTTATAAAAGGAGATCAAAACCCTAAAAGGGTAAAACCTAGGTTGCACGATAATAATTAATAAAGCAATTAATTATTATATGCCTAAAGTTTAGCTTAAGCAGAAAGAGATTGTTAGAGTAAAGTATTAATTTTATTAATTAACTTTACTCCCTTCTTAAGATGTCAACTCTTTTGCTTTAGTTTTTTATATTTAAACACACATGCATGAGTTGTTTTAAACTCATGCACTAGTTGTTTTAAATATAAACTTGCATGCATTAGTCTTGTAATAATTTAACTAATTATTACATGCACTAGGGTCTGCCTTTCAAAGATTTTGATCTTCTTTATTAGGATGATCCATTGTACATTCAATTCATTCTTTAATTGAGGATATTTTCTTCTTCATATTTTTGAGTCAAACCCTTGCCGTATTCTTGTCTCTACTTCCTTGTAACAAGTTTTTTGTATGTAGGTGATCTTTGAGTTTTGTGGATTTGTATTGCTCAAATCCTACATGGTATTAGAGCCTAATCTGCTATAGCTTGTTCGTGTTTGAAGGATTCAAATTAGAGATTTTTTGACGGATTTGAGAGGTTTTGGTTATAGTTTTCAGATATGGTATTCTCTATAGGACGTTATTTTTTGTTTCTTTTTTGCCTGGAAATTTTTTTTTTTGGAGCATTTCTGGCCCAAACGGACCTCAATGTTGCATCTAGAAGGTCTGAGATAGTCAAAATTCGTATAAAACTTGTTGATTTTGGACAAGTTGACTTCTGAGGCAAATTTTTTTTTGCCTGCCAGGCCGTATGACCTGACACACATCCCAAGATAGGCACGATATTCAAAAAATATATAATTTTTTTTTTTCTCAACAGCTGCACCACTGTGCCATTGGGGCACCACCCGCACTTGGCCATAGAGCCACCACCACTAGCGGAACCGCCAACGTTGACGGCTGACTGCCAGCACTGACCGCTAGCGCTAACAGCAGACCGCTAGCACTGACCGGTATCCCTACCTGCCAGTGGTAAGAGGAAATCGCCAACAGTCAGCCCAAAACCGCCAGCCGCTAGCCTTTACCGCCAGCGCGAGGGGCCTTGCATGTGACCAGGGGCCGACACTCTCTCCCAATTTTTTTTGGGTTTTTTTTTTTTTTTTTGCTTTGGAGCCTCTTTCATTGAAATTGGCGTTCTGGGAGCTCCAGGCATCATTTTTCGACAAACAAGATATTATTGGAAAGCTAGTTTCGAGCCCGACGCTCTCATAAAGGTTAATTTGGTTTTTTTTTGTCATCTAGCCTGCTATTTTTTCTGTCAACGCCAGATTCTCCTTTTTTTGCATTTTGAGGGGCCTAATTTGCTCAAATTAGCTCTATTTTTTGATCTGGAAGAAGTGCTGAAAAGCTCTTCTCGAGCACCATCTAGATTTCTACCTATTTTCATTAGAATTTTTCAAGGTACACAAGATTCAGATCTGAAATTTTTTACTCTTCTCTTGATAAAGCATATCATTCTAGGCTTAGGGGTTCGATATTTGGCTTGTGGGGGGTGTTATTTTTTTGTTTCTATCAGTTAAACCAGATATTTATCAAAATAAAACCCCTTCTAAAAAATATGGCTGAGACCTGTTCTTGTCTAGAACTTTTGACCCCACATAATTATCACACATGGAAAACCCTGATGACATGACTTCTCTGTTTTAAAGGGCTCTGGTCTTGTCTAGATGCAGTGCAACTAGTATTACAAAGGCCCTTTGAGATCATGCAGCATCGAAACAAGATGGATGAGGCTATGGGGTTGATTTCTTTATAGGTATCAGATAACTTGCAGTTTCATCTTGATGGGTGGACTACCCCTCTACAAATGTGGGCTAAATTTGAGACATTATTTAGTACCATCAATGAGTTCAAAGCACTTTAGATTGAGGCAAAGCTTACCTCTCTTGTACCAGATTCTTTTCCCTCTATTAAGGACTTTTTGATGAAGTTCAAACAAGATAGATCTTTGTTACATAGATGTGGAAAGTGAAAGACTGATAAAGAGTGCATTTATTTGATTCTGTCTAAGCTTAGGGGAAAATTTTAGATCTTCTCTTCTACCTTTCATTCTACCATGGACGCTTTGGGACCAACATTCACCATGCCCACTTTTGAGGTGTTATGTGATCGTTTGACTAGAGAGCAGGCCAAGCTTACTTAGTTGGACTCTCTAACAGGATCAAAGAACCAAGCATTGGTTGCCCAACCATCCAAAGAAAAGCAGAAGCAGAAACCGAAGTAGATATCAAATTCCTCTTCTCAACACTCTACTGGCCCACCATCTTCTTCTAAGAAGGAGAAATAGAAGGCTAGCAGACCTACATGTTCCTATTGTCAGAAGAGACCTCATGATGAGTCACATTATTTTCAGAAGAGATTTGATGGCGATGAGAAACAAATTGCAGAGCAAGCTCTTCTTCAGAAGAGCACTATTTCCTCTCCATCCTCTTCTACCTCACAGGGGTTTGCCTTTTAGTCTTCTTCCACATCTTTGACATCTGGACAAGATTTTGGATAGGGTCATGCATTACGAGCATCCATTGCATCCCCTTCACGGGTCCCTTGGATACTGGATTTAGGTGCTTCTCACCATATGGCATCTTCTCAAGGTGTCTTCTCTATTGTTGAGGCTTCTCCCATTCCTCATATTCTCATGGGGAATAACACTGCCCTGACAGTTTGCGGAAAAGGTTCAGTAGGCATTCAAGATGACACATTCAATGATGTATTGTATGTTCCATCTATGTCTGTAAACCTTCTCTCGATTTATTAGATTACACACAATGGATCAGGGAAGATAGTTGAGTTCACTGTAGATTTAGTCTTCATTCAGGATAGTGTGACAAGAGGCATTATTGCTAAAGGGATAGTTGATCATTGCACCCGTCTCTACACCTTCTCACATTTTGGTCCACCATATCCATTATCGGAGCACAACTCTCCTCTTTTGCGAGAGCCTCATGCGGTGCAGTTAGGTCGCTTGAACTTTTGTATTGTTCCTGAGATCACTGCTATGACTACCATACCACATCCTATTCAGGTCTTTTCTCTTCAGTAGGATTCTTCTTCATCACTGCCTGACCCTCCAGCTCCATTCATCGAGCCACCAGGTGCACTTGTTGAGGATTCTACAGAGGACGTTCATCTCCTCTTTCATGACAGTGTCAGAACACCTGTCACACCACCTACATTGCGGATTCCCTTTCAGGATCCTCATGTTTTCTCCTTTGAGCATCAGTTAGGCCTTCCAGTTTCACCTCTCATTCAGGGGTTTCCTTGTTCTATGCCTTTATTTTTTCCACATTGGAGTTGCATTGGTTCGATCATTTCCACATGGGTTCCATCATTTTGGGGGGGCTTTGGTGTCTCATCCCTCTCTCATGGGGGGTTGGTTGTACTTATGGTTTTGAGAGAGTCTCTTGAGCCATTTCTTTTTCTGCATTTTTCTATCTCTTGTTGGAGTAGGGTTTTTTTCCCATTGGGTTTTCTCTATTTCTCCATTTTACAGAGATTTGGTTGTGCTGGGTACCTCATTAGGCCATGTTGCCGGGACCCATTTTTTTGCTTTTTGCACTGTAGTTTCCTTTGCTTTCTTCTTGCATTCTTTGTAGCTGCATTGTTGCTCATCTTAAGGGGGGGTGTTAGAGTAAAGTATTAATTTTATTAATTAACTTTACTCCCTTCTTAAGATGTCAACTCTTTTTCTTTAGTTGTTTATATTTAAACACACATGCATGAGTTGTTTTAAATTCATGCACTAGTTGTTTTAAATATAAACTTGCATGCATTTGTCTTGTAATAATTTAACTAATTATTACATGCACTAGGGTTTACCTTTCAAGGCTTTTGATCTCCTTTATTAGGATGATCCATTGTATATTCAATTCATTCATTAATTGAGGATATTTTCTTCTTCATATTTTTGAGTCAAATCCTTGCCCTATTCTTGTCTCTACTTCCTTGTAATAGGTTTTTTGTATGTAGGTGATCTTCGGGTTTTGTGGATTTGTATTGCTCAAATCCTATAGAGATAATAAGTGACTTAATAATTAAATCAATATGATTTAATTAATAAGTAAACACTTTGTTACTCTAATATAATCCTCATAGAAGAAATGACTAAAAAATGTCATTAACATAGAGAAAAAGAATTGATTATCCGAAATGGCTTCATTTTCCCGCTCTGCAATTTTGAATGGCTTCACTTCTGCTACTAGGTCTAGGACTTCTCTTCCACCCCATGTTGTTGCTGTTGGGGATCCCCTGCCACTATTTCCCTTTCGTCTGGGCCTTCTTTGCTAGATGTCAAATGTGATTTGACTATTTTTGCCGCGAGGAATGGGCTATGCGCTACAGGGGTTTCAACCTCTCTTGCCTTGGTGTTTTCTTTGAATATGACCCCTTCCTCTTTGTTGGCCATTGGGTCTGGGGGCTTTTCTCTCATGTAGATCCCTCCTCTTCCCCTCTTTCTATTGTGGATGTTATCAAGGCTTCTGGTCTGCAACACTCTCTTGCGGCAAGGTCTTTTGCCAAGGTTGTTTCCAAGATGATTGCGAGTGGGAAAGGAAGGGTTTCTACTGGCAATGTTTCTTCCATAGCTTCGATTCCAATGTGCTTCTCTCTCTCTCTCTCTATCAATCTTTCTTCAGAGGCTTAAGGGGACTTGGAAAATAACACTGATATTTTGAAGTCTCATGGACTAATGTATTATTTTCGGTGATTCTATCCTAACCTCCCTCAACTGTATGACTAGGTGTCTCGAAGATGGGAACCAAAATTATCAGATATTGTTCATATCTTTCCTATGGAAAAAAGGTTTTTCATAGAAAATTTTGATAATTCTGAGGATAGATCTAAGATCCTGTGTGATCACTTCTTTAGCTGGGAGGAGGACAAATTTATGCTTATGGTAAAGTCCTGGCACCCTGATTTCAATCCTTCCTTTGAAGTCTTTAGAAAGATCCCTATTTGGGTTAGGCTCTCTAACCTCCCCCTTCATCTATGGCAAGAATCCATCCTTGAGGAAGTGGGTAAGGCTTTGGGGGAATTTTTGATGTTGGATCATGATTCTTCTAATATTTATCATTCCACTTTTGCCCGCATTTTGGTAGAGCTTGACACCTCGTTGGGTCTCCCAATTGAAATTAAAATTGAATCATCCTTGGGATCTTGGATCCAATAGCTTGACTACAAAGGTATTCCTTTTAGGTGTCAAAAATGTTTTAAGACTGGTCACATTTCAGGCCAATGTGGCTTTGATATCAAGAAGAATAAATCTTCTCCTTCTTGGTGGAAGGGTGCCTCCACCCAACATTACACAGTCCTAAAAAGATCCTCTCAGCCTAGGAAGGAGGTTATTCCTGATTTAGGCACTCATATACTATGGAGGTGGATGGCTCGGGCCCTGATCTACCTCTTGTTGTTCTTGTTGGGTCTGTTGTGGCTGTTGGTTCTGGTCCTATGCACCCTTTTGTTGGCTTTGGACCTACTCTTTCTTCGTTGGATGGTGCTAGGCTCTCTACTGGTGGTTCTCTGGGTGTTGGTTTTGCTGGTCCTGATTGTGTTTTGACAGTTGCTGGTTCGGGTTTTGCTAATCCAACTTTAGATATCCCCTCGGATGGGTCTAAAGCTGGCCCTGTGCTGGTTGTTTTGCTGGTCGATTCAACCAATGTGGGTGCTGGATCTTCAGATTTGGACTCATTGTGCTAGTAGGATGAGGCTACTAGATTTGAAGAAGGTTGGATCACTTTTAAAGGAAAACATTCTAATAAGTCCTCCCCATCTTTTGACATGACCCTTCACTCCCATAAGAAGGGAACAAAAGGTTAGTTCCCTTTCCTTTAGTTGTTGATCTCCAATGGCTTATCTAGTGCAGCGGTTTGGGCATTTTTTTTTTCTTTGGGATGCTTTTTTCTTGGCAGTTTTTTTTTGTGTGTGTTTCTTGGGGTTTCTGGCCTTTTTTATGGCTAGTATGTTGTGTTTTGGGATCTCTTGATGTTCAATCTTAAGTTTTATCTTTGTACAGGGTTTTAGGGCCCCTTCAAAACTTATTTTTACCTCAATCAAAAACATAGAGAAAATGAATAATAAACTCACCATTGGGAAGTTGTTTGTAGTAGACACATGGGTCTAACCACCACCTCGGGGCTTTCTTGAGCCCATACAAGATTTATTTCAGATGACAATAAATATGCTCCTATCCTTGTTGGAAAAATCCTTCAAGCTATTACATACACAACTCCTCATTGATGTCACTATGTGATAATTCCATCTTGATGTCAAGTTGCTCAAGTTTAAGATCCCACACAACCACCAAAACCAAAACTACCCAAATTGTAGTCATTCACACAACTAGAAAGAAGATATCATCAAAATCTATATTCCTTTATGCTGAGCATACCCCTTGACAACCAATCTAGCACAATATATTTTCCTACCTCCATATTCTTCTCTCAATTTGTACATCCAATGATTCTTTAAGGCCTTGCGACTGGGTGGAGGCTTAACTAAGTCCCAAGTGTTATTAGCCTTCAATGAATTCATTTCATCTTGCATTTCCTCCCTCCATTTATGGAAATCAATGGCTTTGCGAGAAAATTTAAAAGTAGCTAGATCAACTTGATTAGAAAGAAACAACTCAGGCTCTACTTCCTCAAAGAATAATAGCTCATAATTCAAAATTTTCAATAGAGGATGACGCTCTCTGGTAGATCTTCTCAACTAAATAGTTGAATCCTTGGTTTGATTATGAACATTTGACCTCCCACTGAGATCAGTATTTCCCATATTATGGGACCTTACTTGTATATTATCATTAATGCTATGTGCATTACTTTGAGCTGTTGTATATTACTAATAGGATTCTCCATAATTTTAGTCCTTTGCATACCCAAAACACTATCGCTGCCATTCTGAGCCCATGTGTGAATGTTTTGAAATGGTTCTCGAGAGGAATATTGTGATATGTCTAACATAAGAGGTTCTCAAGAGGAATTAAGAGTTTCCTTTGGCTTTCCGATTTGGCTATGATGAATACTCGTGAAATTATTTTCACTTGAAGATTTAGAGGTAAAAGAAGATGATGATGAGACATGAGAAAGAGATAAAACATAGGTGGGTGAGGAAGAAGACATAGCTTGAGGAATTGTAGCTATATGTCCTTGTGAAAAATCATTATCATTATTAAGAATATATGTCAAAGGTGTATATTCCTTGACATGTCATTCTTGATCCTTCAAACCTAGAAAGATTATTTCATTAAAAAATACATCTCTACTTTGAAAGATTCTTTTTTCATCTCAACTCCACAATCTGAGTTGAAACTGATCCTCTCCATACCAAAAAAATATACACTATTGTGATTTGGGATCCAGCTTGGTCCTCTTCTCCTTAGAAACATGTACAAAAGTTTGACATCCAAAAACCTAGAGGTGTGAATATGAGACTCTTCTTCCTAGCCATTCCTCCTTCCATATGTCAAAATCCAAGTGAGATGAAGGAATCTAATTGACTAAATACACTTATATATATTTACATGCCTCAACCTAGAATTCTTTTCCTAAACTAGCATTAGAAAGCATACATCGAGCTTTCTCAAGAATTGTCCTATTGAGCCTTTCTTCTACCCCATTTTCTTGAGGGGTAAAAGGAACACTGTTAACCCTTCAAATGCCATTATCCACACAAAAACTATCAAACTATGAGGAAAAAAACTCTCCTCCATTAAATCTATTTTTAAGCATTTCATTTTGTGTCCACTTTGATTTTCAACGAGGGCTTTAAAGACTTTAAATTTTGAAAACACTTTAGATTTTCTAAAAAGCATAAAAATCCAAACTTTTTTTGTACAGTCATCAAGGAAAGTAACAAAGTAGTTTGAAACTCCTAAATAGGTTACCTTTGTAGGGCCAAAGACATGTGAATGCACTAGTTTCAATGGTGTTGTCTTCTTGTCATGTCCATCCTTCAAGAAGCTGAACCACCGCTTTTTTCCATAAAGGCAATGTTTGCAAAACTCCAAATTAACTGATTGTAGACCTAGTAGCTATTTTCGTTTGAGCACAACCTCAAGTCCTCTCTTACTTATGTGGCCTAGCATTTGATGCCAAAGTGCCACATCAGTGACCACAAAAATCATAGAAGCTCTGACTTCAATAGGACTCTCCAAAACATACAAAATACCAACTTTATTTCCCTTGGAAATAACCATGGATCCTTTTGTTACTTTCCAAGCATCCACAAAGAAGAAAGTATAGAACCCTTGTGTGTAAAGTTGACTGACAAAAAATGGATTTTGCTTCAATTTGGGAACATGGTGAACATATTTCAACAACCATTTACTTCCTTCTTCTATCTTTAAGAAAACATCACCTTTTCTAAAGATCTCACATGCTTTATTGTCTCCTAGAAACACTTTTCCAAACCATCCTTTGTGGTAGTTTGTGAAAATTTCATATAAGGGTATTATGAAAAGAGGATCCAAAATATAACACCCAAGAATATGAAGTGGTGTCAGATGCTGAAAGGATTAGAATGCTATCGTCATTTTCATAAGTCGTATTAGCTTCATTGTTCCACACTCTTTCTTGTGCCTTTTTGTAAGATCGACAATTTTTCTTTGTGTGGCCAGTCTTCTGACAAAACCAAAATTCTCCATTTATGCCCCTTGACTTTGATATTTTAGAAAATTTAGATCTCCTCTAGTTATTATTATTGCCTCTATCATGAGTTATTCCTATATTATCAGTTCTTACTATGGTTAAAGTGTCACCGAATGAGGGCTCTTCATTTTTTCTTTTCATATCTTCACTAAGAAGAGTACCTACAACATCATTAAAAAATAATTTGTTTTTGCCTGATACCAAAGTGTTGATTGTTGTCACAACTCCATCCTAGCTTCTTGGCAAAGAAAATAACAAGAGAATGGCTTTGTTCTCATTACTCGTGCCATATCCACCGAATTTGCTTGTTTGACAAGAGTACTAAACTCTTTGAGGTGATTTTCCATGATTCCACCTTCCTTCATCTTGAGTTTATATAACTTATTCATGATGAATACTTTGTTTGCAACTAATTCTATTGCATACATGGTTGTAAGTTTTTCCCATACCGCCTTTGTTGTTTTTTCAACTGTTACATTGAAAAGGACATTATTGGATAATGAAATAAATACACCCACCATTGCCTCCTTGTCTAGGATTTCCCAATCTTTATCCTTCATCATAGGTGGCTTCTTTGATTTACCCTCCAGCGTAAAGGAAATATCTTATTTAATTAACAATGACTCCATTTGCACTTTCTATAGACCAAAATTTTGCCTTGCAAATTTATCTACCTTAATATCCTCTATTGTTCATGAAATTCTTTACCGATTTCCAATCAGCTTCACCTGATCTCTGATACCAATTGAAGAGGATTAAAAAAAATAAAAATGAAAGAAGTAGATAAAAAAATACAATAATACAATAATAATCAGTAAGCTGATTGAGAAATATTTATAAAAATAAACCTTCAACTAGAAGGAAAAATGACTGGGCTTTAAACATTAACATGATATTCCTTGTGATATCTAGAATGAATGTTCAATGTTACACTACTAAATGTAAAGATTGCAGACTGCTCATCAAATATTTTGTTAAAAATCCTTTGAAAGCTTCATTGTCAGGCACTTCACTTTCTTTTTAAACTAGTTCAAATATTCATGGGCCCTGTGATATACCAAAAATAAAAGAAGCCTTCTTCAAATGTAGTTGGGGGATTAGACCTTTTTTTGAACCCAGGTGCATTGGTACACAAGTTTGAGAATTCACCCAACTTCCTAACATCAAAGGATTAATGAAATTTACATTCTTGTTCATTTTGGAACTACCCATTCTCCAACATAGCTCAAAGAGCTCTAGCACCCAAATTACTTATTAAATACACTTAAGATGTGTATGTAGGTGATGGAAATACCCGTGCTATAATCTTAGAAAATGAAATATTGTATATTACTAAGGCTTTCATTGAAAAGGCAGTACAATAATTTTCAAATCTTATAACAAATCTCTTGAGATCTTGTCATTGCTATGTTTGACAAAATTACCATTCCTATATGTGTGGAAAACCAACTGACATTACTAAAAATGATTAGAAGTTGTTTTGGCTCAAAATTCACTCACCAATTTGGAAATCTAATTGTGGATTTAGCCTTCGATACAACTACAACTTCCATTTGTGGTATTGGGAGTGGTCTAGTAAATGTCTATGAAAGACATGATGGTAGTGAGTAACTATCTTCTTGTCATGCCAAAGAGAGAGGTAGATTAGAAACATACCTCAAAGCATACACAATACAAGACTTTTTTTAGATACATAGACAAATTATATTAAATCTTCGGTAAAGTGCCTCAATAGAATGTCATCATATTGAGTATGATAAAGGTAATAGGGTATAGAAATACATTTATTATGATGGAAATGTTTAAAATCATGAAGTGATAACTGAACAAACTAGAAAACTTACCTTCTAGAGTCATATATCTCATAATCAGTTTTGCAACATCAACCCAAGGAAAATTGAGGGTTGTTATGTCATGCCCTCCATCCAAGATTATACTGACCTTTTCTCTTTTACTAGGAAGGAAGAAGATATCCATCACCTTGTTCACACTCTTCTTATCTCTATAAAATTTCCTACCCTCTATCATCATATATGACACCTTAGCAATCAAATCCTTTTATTTCTAACTCTAGACCATAAATGTTCAAAATCCCTTCCTCCCAGCCATTAACAAAGGTTTCCATAACTTGCATGTCCGCGCCATGTAACTTTTCCATGTAAGGAGTAAGGCCTCTAGTTGAAATTTTAGACCAAACAACTTCTTCCTTTTTCCATTTCTCATACCCAACCAACTCTAACCTATTTAAATCACCACCCATTACATATAAAAATCAATTTACATGGCTCTAATAATGATTGGAATATGTCATTATTATCCCAATAAACCAACTGATTAGACTTCACACCTAAATTGTCCAACCTGTTAGCTCATAGTACACATGTGAGATATTGTGAGCTTAGAATTGATTAAGCATAGCTTTAAAATAATCAATAATATAACTTATAGTCTAGGAACGGGTGGTGGAACTAATTAAAAAAAATTATTGTTTAATGAGTCGCATTGAACCCAAAATTTGTCCACCTCATGTTCATAAGCCATTTTTACTCCAAGGTAAGTTTCATATGCCTTAGAAAAGTGATTTTTTGGGTTTTCAAAGGGAGGGTCACCATCGAGAAAAAAACTAGGTCATGATGGTCATGAGCCACTCCCCCATATCCAATAGCTCCAGTATTTCCCTGCATTGCCCCATTAGTGTTAATTTTAATCCACCATATAGGTGGAGGTGACCACACAATATCATCCTTCAAAGATCCTTGCTTTACCAATGGTTTGGAAATATCCCTACTGATGTTCCTTCTTTGAGCAATATCTTATCTTGCTGGCTAGTAAAGGAACGAGAACCATAAACTTTTGAATCATTATAAACCACATAGAAGTTCTCCAAAATAGCCAACTGGGGCTTACACATTACTATTTCTATAAAATAGGCCACATCTCTAACAACCTGATTATTCCTCTCTTTCCACAAACTCCAAGCAATATGAGGCATCATAAGGGACTAGAGGGGAGACAAAACACGATTAGGTGAAGGAGAGATCCATTTAATCTAACACTCTACAACATAAATAGGTAACACCCAAGAAATTGATCAAATAATAAAAAATAAAGCCCAAGCTTCTTTGGAAAAAGAGTAGCTAAATGAAATATGAAAATAATATTCCTCATCCTGCATATAGAGAAAGCATCTATTTGGAATATACACACCTCTCTTATGCAAACTATCATTATTTAAGATCTTGTTTTGAACTTGTAATCAAAATAAGATGTTAATATTTGGTATAATCTTGAGATTCCAAATAATGCCCCCAAAAGGGCGATGAAAGAGATCCATAGTAATCATCTTAAAAGCATCTTCCATCGAAAACTTTCCATTTGGAGTGAACTCCCATATTAAGCAATTTGAATTAGTAAATCTCATAATATGCACAAAAGATAGAACCAAATGAAGGCTGCCAAGACTTGGATCTACCTCATTTAAGTTATACAAAGAGTAATTATGTATGTATTCCCCCACCCAAAAGCTAAACCGCCCAATACAAACATCCCTAAACACCATCCAAGGAGAATGAGAAAGAGAAGAATCACCAATCCACCTATCATCCCAAAACCTTATACTTCTACCATCTCCTAGGGACTATTTCATTCCTTTATTGATAATAATCTTGGAATTAGAAATACACTTTGAAAGAGCAAAAAATTAAGCAATGGGAGTATTGTTGAGCATCATATCTCTAGGGTTGTCAAATCTTTATAAATACTTATTATGAACAATCGTAATCCACTTGTTATCCTCTACAAAAATTCTCCATAATTTCTTAGCCATAAGAGCCTTGTTGAAATCCGTAATTCTTTGAGTTGCTAAGCCTCCAAGGATCTTTAGATGACACACCTATTCCCATACCACAAGATGAAATTTGGTTTTAATTTCAGTCATGGACCATAGAAAATTTCTTTGAATTTGTTCCATTTTTTAAGAGAACTTCTTTGGCACATTAAATAAACTCATAGTGTAGGCAGGGAGATTCTAAAGGTGGGCCTTAATAAGATGGATCTTACTCACCTGGCTTAGAAGGTTTCCTTTCTAACAAATAATCCTATCCCAAAACAAACCTAAAACTTCATTAAGACAAAGAGGAAAACCCAAGTAAGAAGAAGGAAAATAGTCAATTTTATATCCCATAATCTGAGTAATCCTTATTTGTCTTCTCTCTAGCATATTGAGGAAGAATATGGAACTTTTAGGAAGACAAATCCTTTGACAAGAAGTGCACTTGTAAAGACTAATAGCATTTTTTAAAATAACCTCTTAAAAAATAGAGCTATCACCCATCAATAGAGTATCGTCAACAAATTGCTTTTGGGAACACACCTAGTCAACAAAAGGAGGAGTTAACCTTTTAAATTGCCAATCCTTACTTGCCTTGAATGAATCTTCCTAGAATTTCTACCATCAAGATGAAATGAAAAAGGGAAACATGGATGTTTTTGTTTTTTATTAAGGTAACAACATGTTTTGAAGGGGCCCCGAAACCCTTTAAAAAATAAAAACTTAAGATAGAACATTAAATGCTCTCAAAATGAAACATACCAGCCAAAACAAGAGGCAAAAAAACCTTACATCAAACCAAGAACACTGCAAAAATAAAACCATGAGAAACAACAGTCCAAAGAAGATAGCAACGCCATGATCCATTAGTCCCCTTTTTATGGGATCAAAGGGTCATGTCAAAAGAAGATGACGATTTCTTAGATTGTTTACCTTTAATAGTGATCCAACCATCTTCAACTCTTGCAACCTCATCCTGCCAGCACAACAAATTCAAGATAGAAGAACTAGCACCCAACAAAGGTGTTGGACTTACCAACATGACTTCTGACTCAGGGCCAGAATTAGCCCCATCAAGTGGGACATGAGCACCAGAACCCTCAGCAACCAACACACCATCAAAGCCAACAGAAACAACAACCACATAACTGCTAGCAGAGAGCTTGGCATCATTCGAAAAAGAAAGAGTAGGTCCATGATCAACAAGATGAACAAAAATAACATCATCAGCCATCCCAATAGGATCAAAAAGAGGCAAAAAATAGTGTAAGACATCTACCTCAACAATAGGTATCTGAGAACCCAAAACATGATCAGACTCCTTCAAAACCTAAGAAGAATTTTTCAAAACTGTATAATGCTGGTGTGTGTGTGAAAATTGTACCTGATCTGTAGACACAACACTCAGTAAAACATTAGAGGTTAGTGATAATCAAAATCGTGCAAAATTGAAAACTATCTAACCAAGCGATTTACTGCCTTCTAATAGGTGCGAGATTAATGTTCTCAGATTATTATCGAGATCAGTGACCTAGACGACACCTAAATGAAGAATTTGAATGCAAAAGATGGATATGAAATTGAATACAATTAAGCTATTTTTTTTGGATTTTATGATGCAATAAGAATGATAAATTGATATGATATGAATGCTATTGAAAACTGATATGCTATGCTAATCTAACAATGATATGAAATATGAATGCAAAAATAAGATTGATCTCACAAAAATGCCGATTCGTAAGAGCTTTGATTCTTCAATTCCAATTCTCCAGCGTGATTGTGCAAAATATGAGATGATTTGTGAAGAGCTGAAGCCTTAATTTATAGAAATCCAGGGCTTTGGAGGTGCATGGATAAAGCCATAAATCACTCAAATTAACTCATCTTGATTTTTGAGTTATCTGATCATGAAAGATAGTTAATTCTCAAAATCATGCAAAAACATGCAAAAATAGCTTTTTAACTCAAATTAGAGTTTAGATCAGCTTTTTGAACTCCAAAAGGATGTTGAGTTCCAAAAAGTCAATAACTTGCATTGATTTTCTGATTTGGAGTTTAACTGTTTCTTTTGAATATGCATAATAATTAAGAATTAAATAAATAAATAAAGTGATTTATCCTCAACTCAACTGATTTTTGAAATAAAACAATTAAAATTTATGGGTTAATTAACTATTTTACCAAACTTTTATTAAAAATTATATTATTAAATAATGACAACATGCTTTAATTAATTAAATAAGAATTTAATCAATTAAAGATAGGAATTTTGATCTATTGTCAAAATTAAATAATACAATTAATAATAGATAGAATTAAATTTAATTAAACAATTAAGTGGCAAATATTAAATCTAATTAATTAAATATGAAAATATTCAATTAATCAAACTTAGGATAAATGTGATTTATTGCCAAATAATCATTAAATTAAAGATAATTAAGATAATTAGGAATATTACTAGGAATATTCCCTGATGCAGAATTTAAGATAATCAATTATGATTCGATGATGTTAGATGTGCCTTAGGTTAGGACTTTGATGTCGATTTTATTCGATTTGTCGATGTAGGAGGTTAATGAACTTATAGCCCATTTTTGGGGTATTACATTTTGCCCCTCTTTGAATTACTGTGCGAAGCGCAGTGGTTCAAAGATAGTCTGTGTTTGATAAAGATATGAAACTGATTCAAAAGATAAACCGATCTCAAGATAGAAACCAATTGAGAGATATTGAGATAGGAGGTCCTGAATGACCAGAGATAATGTTCAATGTAGCAGCGATGAACCTATGATTGCGAAAAAGTGTCAAAATGCCTGATTTTGAACCTTAGGATTGATAAGAAGTGAGTGACCCGTTCTAGACTCGATTGTCTTAGTAGAACTAGCAGGTATCACATCTAAATCCCTCAGTTGCCGAAGAACCAAGGAAAGAACACTATGATCGGATGGTTGCAAAAACTGATACAATTTACAAGATTAGGAGAATACTAGATTGATATGGATCGATGAATCTGATATGCCCCAAGTGATGATAGATTTGCCCCGAGCGATGAGGACTTTTGATGAATTAGTGACTAGACGTGATTGTTGTCTTGATCACTGATGAAAGATATTGATAGACTTGATCGATAGAATTTGATTTACAAACTTTGAATGATGTGCAATACCATGCCCCCTTTGGGATTAAAATTGAAATCTGACAAGAAAAGTCAGCGTTATAGTTTAGAAGCATGTTAATTGATTTGAGAAGTGGTTATACACGTCCGAGAATGCAATCTGCATCGTTTGGAGGTCCTAAAAGACCAAGTTTGACTAGGTTTGACCATGAGTTGACCATGGTTGACCAAGTTGAAATTTTGATAGTTTGATGTAAGATAATCAGTTAAGTTGAATACTGGATTTCTGTGAAGATTGAAGGTTGATTATGCAAGTAGTGAATAAGATAAATGATCTCAGATTTTGATTTTGATCTCGAAAAAGGATTCTACTTGCTATTTCATTGGAGGAACCTTCGTGTGGGATTCAGCTCTTGTTAGATTGGAAGATGCGAGTGGAGAATCATTTAAGCTTCGAAGTTTATTTAGCCATTGTGAGATCATGCAAACATGCAAAATGCAAAGAGACATGCAAGATGAAATGCAACCTAAGACCTAGGACCTAGTCACTGATCATGTGTCGATTTGTTATCATCATTGAACTTTTAGGTAACCGGATAAATCAATACAATGCCCACTAGCTATGAAACCATAGACATATGAATATCGATTTGTATGCGCAAGAATCAATACAACACCCACTGGTTATACAACCATGGACATATGAATATTGATTTGTTTTCAAAATGTCGGATTAGATATAAGCACCAAGGCACAAACGCCAGGATGACCTGAACATCATGTCCATTTTGATATAGCAATTTGTACAAGCATCAAAACATAGTCGTGATGACCTGAGTATGCCTTGCATTTAACATACACATCAAACAATCAAAAGATCATTCTAAATCTAGTGTGAATTACCCATAGTGACCCTTTATTGTTCACCTCCTTAGGCAAGATCGCATTTCATAGTAGGAGAAAGAACTTACTCAAAAAGACAATAGTGAGATCAAACTTCCTTGAATTTTCTGGGTATCAATGGTTGAGGTATGCATGGCCATCCAATTTGAGATAGAGGCTCTTACAGTCGGACACCATTTCAATCCGGATTTTCCAAGGTTGTTAGATTTTCACATATGAGCAGAAAACAAAGAAAATATTATGCCCCCAGTCATCACTCTCTAAATCCTATAAAGGATATCATCGAAGAGCTCGAAGGGACACAATATGCAAAAAAAAATCTCAATGCGAATCAGTAAGCATACAAGGAGATAAAAGCATGTAAAAAGCATAGATTGTTTTCAGTTGAGTTTTGATGTTTGATTGCGTTGTAGATGCAAAATCCTTTCTGGAGACAAGACTGACTGACTGACTCAACAGGAAGCTTCAAAGGACTCTGACTGGATAGGAAATGTCTAAGATACATGGGAGACCATAGGATATGACATTGATTGCCCCCAAATTTGAACATTGATAGGATACAGACGCTTGAGCTGATTGGTGTACAGACCGACTTATTGAAACCAGGATATGCAGAAACAAACCGGGTGATATGTACAAACTAAAGCAAGATTGAAAGCTGGGAAAGACCAAGATTGTGCTGATAGATGGAGCATTTTGGAACAAGTGGTGCCTGTTTGCCAGGTTTTCACCATCTTGGTAGAGATTCTATTTTTGCTACCAAGGCGCCTGTTTCTAGGTTTTCACCAAGGCACTTTTTTTTTTTTTTGTATTTTTCATTTTTTTTTCAGGACTTTTTCTGATTTTTAAGATTTTTTTCAGGACATTTACCAAGCACTGAATGCCTTAAGCGTAGAATTTCTTCAGATGGAGAACGTTGATTGGTTCTCGGAGCTGTTCTCCTTTAGTTGTTGAGAGTTGATAGGCACCAGAGCCAAAAGTAGCAGTGATTACAAAGGGACCCAGCCAGTTGGGTTCGAACTTCCCCTTGCGTTCTCGATGTGATTGATTTTTAGGATTTTCTCTCAACACTAGATCACCAATCTAAAATTCTCTGTGTCTGACTTTCTTGTTGTAGCCTCTAGACATTCTCTTTTGATATACTCTGAGATGATCATATGCTGCTTGTCTGCGCTCATCTAGTAGTTCAAGTTCTTGTAACCTCGACACTCTGTAGTCTTCATCAGTGACAAGTCCATGCATTCTGATCCTGAGTGATGGGATTTCAACCTTAATAGGTAGTACCGCTTCAGACCCATAAACTAAAGCGAAAGGTGTAGCCCCTGTAGGCGTTCTGATACTAGTTCTATAGGCCCAGAGAGCTGAATTGATCATCAGATGCCAGTCTCTTCCTATTTTATTCACTGTTCTGTGCAAGATCTTCAGGAGATTTTTGTTTGAAGCCTCAGCTTGTCCGTTCCCTTGAGGATAGTAGATAGATGACCAATGTTGAGTAATTTTGAACCTAGCACATAAGTCATCTAGATCCTTGTTTTTGAATTGTCCCCCGTTATCTGTGATTATAGAGTGAGGGATCCCATATTTGCAAATGATGTAGTTCAGGATGAACATAGAGATCTGTTTCCTCGTTGCTTGTGTTAGAGGAACTGCTTCTACCCATTTTGTAAAATAATCTGTAGCTGTGATTATATGGGTATGTCCATTAGAAGAGTGCGGATGGATAGCACCTATGAGATCAAATGCCCATTGTTGAAAAGGCCATTGTGTAGTAAAGGGAATCAGATCTCTCCCTGGAGCATGAATCAAGTTTCCATGTACTTGACACTGTTGATAGTTTTTAGCAAATTTAATAACTTCTTTTTCCATTTCAGGCCAATAATACCCAGCCCTAATAAGTTTTTGAGCTAACGTTAAACCGTTCGAGTGTGACCCACATATACCCTCGTGGACTTCCTCTAATGCACGTTGAGACTCTTCTCATTCTAAACATCTAAGTAGTGTACCATCTAGACCTCGTTTGTACAGATCATTACCAATGATGACATATTGGGATGCGGATCAGATAAGGTTTCATTTCTCAAAATGGTTAAAGGACTCAGGGATGATTTGGTCGTGGAGATAGGAGAATAGATTTTTGTAGCGAGATGAGTCATAACCTACAATAGTGCAGATCATGCGGGTTTCAGGGGAGTCATATGCAGGATAGGATAGGGCTTCCACCAGGAACTCGTAGCGTAGTTCATGTTCAGGCTGTTGTAAAAGAGTAGATAATGTCGCCATTGCATCAGCAGCCTTATTCTCCATTCTGGGTATTTGCTCAAATGTGATAGAGATGAAGTATTTCTTTAAATCATCTACCATTCTCTTGTAAGGAATGAGCTTTTCATCTTTGCTTTGGTATACATCATTGAATTGGTGGATAACCAGTTGTGAGTCCCCATGGATGTGCATCTCTGTAACTCTCCACTGTATTGCCATTTTCATACCATTGAGAAGTGCCTCATATTCAGCAATATTGTTTGTGCAAGGAAACTTTAATCTGAATGCTTTGGGTATCGAGTATCCTTGAGGAGTGATGAACAATATGCCTACTCCAGATCCATTCTGTGTGTAGGAGCCATCAAAGAATAATCGCCATGCTCCAGAAGAGAGGTGCATGATAGAAGAATCAGGAAATTCCATTTGCATGGGTGTATCATCAAACAGTGGTGCTTCAACTAATTGATCAGCAATGACCTGTCCTTTGATAGCTTTTCTTTCAACATATGCAATGTCAAATTCGCTCAAGAGCATGACCCATTTAGCTAGTCTACCTGTGAGGGCAGCCTTGCTTAGGAGATATTTCAGTGGATCAATTTTAGCTACCAAATGAGTGGTATGAGCTAACATGTAGTGTCTCAATTTTTGTGATGCAAAGATCACAGCGAGACATGCCTTCTCTATCATTGAGTAGTTCTTCTCATAGGCCACTAAAGTTTGGCTGATATAGTAGATGGCTCTTTCTTTCTTGTTCTCATCATGCTGTGCTAGCAATGCCCCCAGTGATGTATCTGTTGCGGAGACATATAATATTAATGGCTTCCCATGAATAGGAGGCATCAATATAGGTGGATTTGATAGATACTTCTTGATATGTTTAAAGTTGTTCTCGCATTCTTCATTCCATGCAAAGGTCACACCTTTATGTAATGTTTTTGTAAAAGGCTGTGAGATGTCCACTAGCTGTGATATGAATCTTCTGATAGATTGAACTCTGCCTTGCAACATCCTCATTTGACTGATATTTGTGGGAGGTTGCATCTCTATTATAGCCTTGACCTTAGCTGGATCAACTTCAATGCCTTTCTTGGAGATGATGTATCCTAGGAGCATTCCAGAAGTGACTCCAAAAGCACACTTTTTAGGATTTAGTCGAAGACTAAATTTTTCCATTCTGTCGAGGATCATGCTCAAGTCTGTTAGATGTTCAGTTCTAATCATGGATTTTGCCAAGGTATCATCTACGTAATCCTCCATTGTTCTATGCATCATATCATGAAAAATAGATGTCATTGCTCTTTGAGATGTAGCTCCAGCATTTTTGAGTCCGAATGGCATAACATTCCAACAGAAAGTTCCCCACACACATGTGAAAGCTATTTTCTCTTGATCTTCTGGAGCAATTTTGATTTGGTTGTACCCAGAAAAGCCATCCATTAAGGAATACATTTCATAGCCCGCAGTCATGTCCACTATCATATCAATGTTAGGCAGTGGAAAATCATCCTTAGGGCATGCTCTGTTCACATCCCTAAAGTCCGTGCACACTCTGATGGAACCATCTGGTTTGGAAATAGGTACAATGTTGGAAATCCACTCAGCGTAGTCTATGACACGGATGAATCCAGCTTTTAGGAGTTTTTCTAGTTCTGCTTTGACTAAGAGTGCAACATGAGGATGCATCTTTCTCAATTTTTGTTTGATTGGTTTTACTTCGGGAGCAATGGATAGATGGTGCATAATGAGATTGGGATCCAATCCTGGCATATCTGAATATTTTCATGCAAAGTTGATCTTTTTCTCTGATAAGAAGGTAGTGAAGTTCTGTTTCTCTTCGTTTGATAAAGATTGTGCTACATGTACCAATTGTGGTTCCTCTGTTGTACCCAAATTGATGGATTGAGTTGGCTCAATTAGAACTGGAGATCTATCCTATAAATGACTTGGAAGGACATCAAATATCTCATCCTTAGGCACCTCAGAGAGGTTTTCACCTTCAGATACGTCTTTTCTTTTTACTTTTGTCGGTTCTGAGACTGCCACAAAGTGGTTTTCACCCTCAGAACTCTTTTTCTTTTTCTTTTTACTATTGTTTTTTTGACTAAGATATTTGATGTCCAACTCGGTCATGCTGACGCTCGGTTCACTGATGGAAGTACTCATAAGCTCAACTGCATTGAGGTAGCAGGCAAGGGCATAGTCATTTGGGAAGGTATACATACCATGGTTTGGGTTTGTGGAAGTTTGGTCGATAAGATCAGGGCGTTGGATAGTCAAAGCGGGAAAGGCTTGGGATATGGTGTTCACGGATGTGGATATGTCATCATTGGTCCTAACCTGACGCTCAAGTTCAAAGGTGATATTATAGCTCAAAATGTTCAATTCGTGAATAGGCTCAATGTCATCATGGGAGTCCTCTTCACCCATAGGTGGATCAGACACGTTAAGTTCATTGTTTCGCTCTAGACTTACGTTGGGTTGAGAGACATATTGGTGAATAACATCAATAGATTTCTCTGTTATAAGCTCATCTTCTTCTGGAATGGCACCCCATTCATAATCATTTGACTCATCTTCTGATTCAGAATCTCTAGGAAATCTTAGAAAATGTGTGAAATCAGGATGAATACCCCAAGAAGGATTACCCTCAGTCTCTGACTTGAATTCATATTCATGGGAATCAGTGTCAGAATAACTACCCCCTTCTTCTTGATCAGTTTGATTGCCTTCGAGATTAGCTGGTTCTTGTGGTGCAACCATCTCTTGCGCTACAGTAGGTTCTTGTGTTTCTACTACATTAATTCTTTTGATAGGATCATCTGTATCATCAAGAAGATCTTTGATCTCTTTAGGCAATTTTTCATAGGGGATAAGCTCAGAGCTATCTGAATCATCATCAGAGGGTTCTATTTGTTCTTTCTTAAGAAGGGGTTCTCCTGGTGCAATTTGTTCTATGACATGAGAATAACCACCTCTGAGATGATAGGGTTTCTTTTTAAACCCTATGCCACCAGTATCTTTTTTGGCTTGACCAATATGTGGAATGGGGGTCACAAGACCCTTTCCCCTAATTCCTAGAGGTCCTTGACCGGAATATCCCATCTTGGCTATCAATTTGTTTCCTGGACCATATGAACTAGCAGGGATTGTAGGTGCTATAGATTCACTAGGTTGAACAATTTTAGATTCAGAATCCTCTTTATATAGCCATGCCAGCACAGCTTCATCCTCTTCAAATTCTTGTTTGGATACTTGCTCCACCACAAAATGTCTTTTGTATGCTTCCATAGGTTCCTTAGGTTCTTATTTAGGTTGCTTCAAGGATTGGCCATACGACTTAGGTGAGATTGGGAGAGATGTCAGAGACAAGACTGGCTCTATAGTGTATTCTCCCATCCCATTTTCTTTGATATTGATATCTTTAGCAATGTCGTCCATATTAGATGTGGAAGTGACATTTTGTTGCTTGATGAAAGATTCTCTGTTGTTGGGAACAAGCTTATCGGCACTTTCCTTCAATGTATTGCAAGTTGTATTCAGATCTACTGGGATAGTAACTTCCACTCCTTCATAGGGAAATTTCAAGCATTGATGATACGTAGAAGGAATGGCTTGCATTTCATGGATCCAGGGTCTCCCTAGAAGGATATTATAAGCCAATGGTAGATCGAGCACCTGACATGTGGTATCTTTGATGACTGGACCCACTCGGATGGGTAAGACAATGGTGCCCTTAGAAGATCTTTCCTGTTCATCATAGGCCTTTATAGTGATCTTCTTTCGAGGATCAATAGCCACCTCTGAGAATCCCAACTGTGTGATTAAGTTGTAAGAACAAATGTTGAGGCCTGCACCCCCATATATTAACACACGTTTGACGTGACGGTTTTGGATCAAGACTTCTATGTGTAAGGGCTGATTGTGTGGGTGACTCAAAGAGTTGTCATCTTCCTCTGAAAAGGAGATATATTGCGGAGATGTTAGATGACCAACCATAGTTTGGAACCTGTCTAGATCTAGATCATCAGGAACATTAGAGCCGAGCAAAGCTTTGTCTAGGATATCTCTGTGAGCTGGAGATATTCGAAGTAACTCAAGCCTGGAGATTTTGGCATTGGTGTGCTGGAGTTGTTGGACGATGCTGTAAGATGTAGGTCTGGTATCCTTTGGATTGGAAGATTTCGAGGCAACCTTCTGTTTAGAAGCAGAGTTGAGATTGAAAGGTATCTTAGGGACATTAGATGAACTTGGTGTTTGTCCTTTCAGATGAGTCTGAGCTTGTGATCTGGTAACTGCATTAGCTGAGGAATGATTTCTATCTCTTCGTACAATTGTGATGACATTGCAGCTTTCAGAGAGACATGGTTCAACCATATTGATGACAGCATCATTTCCAGGGTAGGCATAGTTGACTTTTGCCCCCATGTTAGGCTGGGAAGTGGAAACTCCTTTGCCATGTTGTGGAAACGGTTTTGTAAATGCTGTGTGATCATTATTGCTAGTAGGATTATCGATCATGATATCCCCTTGATCTATCAAGTCTTGAATGGTATGCCTCAAGTGAAAGCATCCATTAGTTTTGTGACCTTTAGTCCGATGGAAAGCACAGAATTCATTATCTTTCCACCAATATGGTTTTGGATCCGGATCAGGTTTTCGGATTGGTGGTAAAGAGATCATGTTATCAGCTATCAGGGTCCTCAGAGCAGATTCTAAAGATTCTCCCAGGGGAGTAAACTTTCATTTATTATCCCATCGTTTGAATGACTTCTTTGGAGATGGTTCAGTAGATTTTTGCTCTGAAGCTTCAATGGCTTTGGTGGCAAGGGTGAGATTGTAGGCCAGTGCCTTTGATGGGGTGTGGATAGTGTCAACAACACCGTCAGAGACGATACCTTTGTTTCTATTCCAGCTCTTGTTTTTATCTTTTGAGCTAGATCCAGATTCAGACTTGTCCTTTTGAAGTGTGATTTCTCCTTTCTTGACAAGTACTTTCTCAATCTTGATTGCATTATCCACCATTTTATCAAAAGATACATGATCTTGCATTTGTAATGGATAGTTGAGCTCTGGAACAAGGTTATTGATAAAGATTTCAAGTTTCTCCATTTCGGGAATTGGTCTAGCATATAGAGAAAACTTCTTTCGCCACCTCTTGAGGAAAGTTAGGAATGATTCCCCTAGATATTGCTTGAGGTTACAGATATGGATCATGGTAATCAGATGTTGAATATTGTAGGAATATTGTTGATAAAACAATTTAATCAATTCCTCAAAAGTTTTGATCGTAGAAGGTAATCTTGAAAACCACTGAATGGATGCTCCTCCCAAGGATCTAGGAAAAAGATGCATTAGATAAGTCGGTTCATGCATGAATTCCATGGATTGCGTATAGAACTCTCTGACATGATCTTGAGGATCAGAGTGTCTGTCATATTTGTCATACTTTGGTATCTCCACTCTTTTTGGGAATGGTGGCATATACAAGTTTTTGTCGAATGGGAAAGGACATAGGGCCTCCATGGAGAACTCCTTGGGTTCCTTCTCCTTCTTAAGATTGTTAAATTCAACTTGTATAGTGTGCATCTATTTTGTGATAGCTGTGAGTGGAGTTTCTTCCTCATGTGTGATTATATCATCAATGTTAAAGTTGGGAGGAAGCTTAGCCCCTTCCTGGGCTAATTGTAAAAAGTATGCCTCTCTATCCACTTTCAAGAAATGGCTCATCATTCTCTTGAATTCATCGTCATTCTGACATTGATGGATTTCAGAGGGGGTAGGTTCTTGGTCAGCATTATGTTGAGAATAGTGTCCCTGGGATCCTCCTCCTAGAGAATCGTGGTTTGTCCCTGCTTGAGACATGGTAGGAGTCTTTGGGCTCCTTGGAACAGATTGAGGAGGAGTTTGCTGATTACCTCTGTGAGTTGATAAAGGAGGTATGTAACCAGTTTTCAATCGAAAGTTACCGAGATCGTCGTCTTCATAGATACCTGACTTGATGAGTTGTTCCAGAGTTGGACCCGGGGTATTGGTCAAAAGTAAGTTCTGAGACGTTTCTTCTGATTTCTTGTGTGAAGAAGCTTTGGTCTCCACCATTAACTTTGAATGAAACAAAAAAAAAAAAGGATGAAGACAACTGAAGAACAATTTGATTCAAAAAAATCGGATGACGCAACCTTGTCAAGATTATGATAGTTTTGAAGATCTAATGAGATGTGGGTGAAGGAAACTATGCCCTAGATGTATGGGATAGATCACCCAAAAGATATCGGACACGAGTTCTCAACACTTAGTCTATTTTTGAAGATTGATTGAAGATTGATAGTTATGACAAGGTTTTGACACGAGATAAAAAGGACTCAAATTGATCAAACAGAAGACTAGATCGGATTCAAAAGATCAAACTCAAAAAATGGTAGAATGCTCAATAGCTACTGCTCTGTTCCTGACACAATGATATTTTTGACAGATTCTGGAACTAGGCTGAAAACATTGGATATCTTGCAATTTGACAATTTCTGAGAACTTTCTCAAATTTTTCCAAACGACACTCTGCAGACTCGTACGACAGTTGGGTATAAATGAAACGACAGTTGCAAAACTCGTACGATAGTTGGGTAGAGATGAAACGATAGTTGACAAAACTCGTACGATAGTTGCTAATAATTTTTGGCTTCTTGAATTTTGTTGGTTTGAAAACTCATACGACACTGGGTTCTCAATCATACGACATATGGGCTTTACTAAAATGACATTTTACAAAAAGTCATATGACTTTTGACTTCTTGAAATGACTTTTGACTCCAGAAAGAACTTTACGTCAATTTTTGCAAAATTTAAGGTTTTCAGTTCTGGATTGTTTGCAAATTGTACTGTCCAAATTTTGAAGGTTATACCAGATTTGATCATTTTTAATAGCCAAGTAGATAAACAAGCACGCAGAACAGCAAGCAAGTGATTCCAAGCATGTCTGAAAACAATGAACAAGGGCAAAAGCAACCTTGTGCATGAAAAATCAAGTGACCAAATTGTGCTAATCCCTGAGAGTACTAATTGTGTATGTTCTGAAAAGTTTTGCAATAACGCACATATACCTGAAAGTGAAAAATTGGCCTCTCTAGGGTTTTTAGTAATGGTTTGACTCTGCAACTTTTATGATTCAAAGGGGTGAACTCCAATCCTGGCGCACCAGGGTTTTGACACAGTCCGAGAACTTAATCTTCAAGAGCTACTAGGGAGATCTGACAACCCAACAATGAACCATACCCATGGAGATTTCTTCCACAAGGACATTTATATAGCGGCTGTCACTACCACGGCGAAAATGGCTATGACCGCTTGAGGTTCTGTCAACGCAGTTTGCCCTGTGAAGGGATTGTCCGCTACAGTTAACCCTCTCTAAAGATGACTCACATATTTATACCACAAGGGGACTTGGCTCCAGATTCAAGGTTTTGACACCTCTTCACTTTTAACCCAAACAAAACAAGCAGATTAATCCAACACGCTAAGACAAAGTTTTGTTCCACCAAGGTCTATGATATCAACTCCACGTGATCTATCAACCTCTCCGGGGAGAGAATGTATCAATCAATAAGAGAAGACACACTAACCAATTTTGATTCACCAAAGCTCGTGATATCAACCCTACGTGATCTATCAACCTCTCCGGAGAGAGAATATGTCGATCAATAAGAGAAGATGCACTAACCAAGTTGAATGTGAAACGCACTAAGTATCCTCCCTACCTACAAGGATTCTGTCGTCAAGAAGGATTTCGCTGGGAATCCAATCTTTCAAGAATCACGAATAGTGTTCATAGGGCCTAATTACTATGTGAGCACAGATATATTCCCGAAAGTAAATCTACCAAAAGTACCCAAAAAGTAGAAAGAGGAACACTTAACGCTTAAAGTGAATATGAGATGAGTCCACAAGGTGGAACACTTAACACCTCACACAAGCTGAAAACGAGTCCCCAACTTAGAAAACAAGTGAGTTCCTAAAAGCACAAAAGGGTTGCCAAGTGGAACATTTAACGCTTCTGTCCTGTTGACCCCTCCCCTTTATGGCGCTGAGATTGCAACCATGGGGCGAAAATGAGGGGCCGGCAGATTAGCGAGTCCAATAACCCAAGATAGCAATCAAGATCAATCACAAGTATTCTAAGACTACTTAATGAATCCTTAAGGGATCACAACCTAGTATCAAATTATGCAAGTGTGTAGAATAAAAGCATAAGAAGACGCACACAAGCTAAACACACAAGAGATTTATTTTAAGCCCAAATCAAAATATTATTAAATGAAGGAGAATACCTGGTGATCCTCGCAATGCGCTTAGTAGATTTTACCTGATTTTTAGCAATTCTTGCGCTTTTCCCAATCAAAACCAGCAGAGAGCAATAAAAAACAAAGAATTTCAATTGTCAAAATTAGCAGTTAGCCGAAATATAAAAATCAAATCTGATACTCTGCTCTGAAAAATGAAATGATAGTCAAAAACTGGTATAGAAACTTGTACGACAGTGGGTATGCTCTCAGACGACAGTCCAGAAACTCGTACGACACTAGGTATGCTACCATATGACAGATTAGCTCTCAAATGACAGTGGGTATGTAATGAAATGAGTTGCGATCCGATAGACTGTCGTACGACAGTGGGTCTAGTATCATATGACAGTGGGTATGCTCCCATACGACATTTGTCAAAAACTCGTACGACAGATGTACGGACAAAAATTAAAAATCACAGTTTTGCACAGATCCTGAGGATAAAAAGATAGAAATTGATAGAATTGAATTGGAAACCCATTTCAGGGCCCCACGGTGGGCACCAGAAATGTGTGTGTGAAAATTGTACCTGATCTGTAGACACAACACTCAGTAAAACATTAGAGGTTAGTGATAATCAAAATCGTGCAAAATTGAAAACTATCTAACCAAGCGATTTACTGCCTTCTAATAGGTGCGAGATTAATGTTCTCAGATTATTATCGAGATCAGTGACCTAGACGACACCTAAATGAAGAATTTGAATGCAAAAGATGGATATGAAATTGAATACAATTAAGCTATTTTTTTTGGATTTTATGATGCAATAAGAATGATAAATTGATATGATATGAATGCTATTGAAAATTGATATGCTATGCTAATCTAACAATGATATGAAATATGAATGCAAAAATAAGATTGATCTCACAAAAATGCCGATTCGCAAGAGCTTTGATTCTTCAATTCCAATTCTCCAGCATGATTGTGCAAAATATGAGATGATTTGTGAAGAGCTGAAGCCTTAATTTATAGAAATCCAGGGCTTTGGAGGTGCATGGATAAAGCCATAAATCACTCAAATTAACTCATCTTGATTTTTGAGTTATCTGATCATGAAAGATAGTTAATTCTCAAAATCATGCAAAAACATGCAAAAATAGCTTTTTAACTCAAATTAGAGTTTAGATCAGCTTTTTGAACTCCAAAAGGATGTTGAGTTCCAAAAAGTCAATAACTTGCATTGATTTTCTGATTTGGAGTTTAACTGTTTCTTTTGAATATGCATAATAATTAAGAATTAAATAAATAAATAAAGTGATTTATCCTCAACTCAACTGATTTTTGAAATAAAATAATTAATTTATGGGTTAATTAACTATTTTACCAAACTTTTATTAAAAATTATATTATTAAATAATGACAACATGCTTTAATTAATTAAATAAGAATTTAATCAATTAAAGATAGGAATTTTGATCTATTGTCAAAATTAAATAATACAATTAATAATAGATAGAATTAAATTTAATTAAACAATTAAGTGGCAAATATTAAATCTAATTAATTAAATATGAAAATATTCAATTAATCAAACTTAGGATAAATGTGATTTATTGCCAAATAATCATTAAATTAAAGATAATTAAGATAATTAAGAATATTACTAGGAATATTCCCCGATGCAGAATTTAAGATAATCAATTATGATTCGATGATGTTAGATGTGCCTTAGGTTAGGACTTTGATGTCGATTTTATTCGATTTGTCGATGTAGGAGGTTAATGAACTTATAGCCCATTTTTGGGGTATTACAGCTGGATGGAAGCACCCTTCCACCAAGTATGAGAGAAATTTTTTTTAAAAAAAATTCAGTGCTGCAATGAGTAGCATTATGACCTATCTTAAAACATTTTCTGCACCTAAAAGGGATACCCTCATAGTCTAGTTGTTGCATCCAAGAACCTTTAGATGATTCAATTTTAATTTCAGTTCGAAGACTCAATGAAGTATCAATGTCTACTAAAATGCAGGCAAGGGTAGAATGGAAAATATTAGAAGAGTCATGATCCACTATCAAAAAATCCCCCAAAGCCTCCCCCACTTCCTCCAGGACATAATCATGCCAAAGATGAAGAGGGAGATTGGGGAGCCTAACCCAAATAGGTATCTTGTTGAAGATTTCAGTGGAAGGATTGAAATCTGAGTGCTAGGGCAAGCAAAAATTTGTCCTCCTCCCAGCTGAAGGAATTTTCACACAAAATCTTAGATATATCCTTAGATCTATCAAATTTGGCTACAAAGAATCCTTTAGTTAAAGGAAAAATGTGAACATTATATGATATTATTGGTTCCCATCTTCAGGACACCCAATCATGCAGTTGGGGGAGACTGGGCCAGAATGCTCAAAAATGACATATCAAAGCCAGTTCCTTAAAGACTTTAGATCTACTATCCAATTCCCCTTCAACAACATCAGAGAGCTTGATAGAAAGAGAACCACTTATAGTAATCAAAGCAGTGGACGATGCCCTATGAGAAGACCCCCCAGGCCCATTCAAAGCTTTGGAAGAAACCTTAGCATAAGAACCCTCCACTTTTTGGTCTTGAGTAGAGGGAGATGAACTGGAGGCAATAGAAACAAAAGAGGCATCAAGACCAACAATAGGAAAGACTGAAGGAGCCCATGAGCTAGAGGGACCTAGGACGACACCCACAGGAGGAATGCTCCCACACATAGGCATTGGAAGAGAGAAGACCACTAAGGTAGCATAACCCATCATAGGCTCCCTGGCTTTTGAAATGCTAGGGCGAGAAGCGGGAATCAAGCCCTTCACGTTCGTAGCCCGTGACATTTTCAACATGGATGTATTGGTTATATGAAATTTGAGTAATAAATTATTCACATCATCTAAAAGGAGACCACTTTTTATTTTTACTAATCATCATTTGTCATGGGTGTGAATTATGTGGACTTTGAGTCACTTATCTTTGTTTCATTCTCTTTATTATAGAACCATAACTGCATTTGCAACATGTCTATGCTCAGATATTAGTTTACCTTTCTTTCTTTTTGGTTAAAATCATACGTAGAAAAACCAAAATTTGCTTCATAAGAGGGAGTTGTACCTCTACAATTTAGAGAAAGATCATCCAATCAATGGAGATCTCTCCACTTCTTAATTTATATTTGTCTTCCATCTCTGGCATAGTGAGTAATTTCTAAGGTTATTTTAGGAAGGAAAAATCTACAACTAACATTAAAATAGCTACATATGACAATACCAACATCTGAATAGTAATTATCAAATACTCTAAATTTCCTTACCATTTTATACAAATACTCACAAGGGATTCACTTAGTGAACATGGGTCGTAGTACATGTGTTTGTGGTGTCCTAAAGAGTACCTTTATTTTCAAAAAATATTGCCCCAAACTCCATTTTTTCATCCCGATTCAATACCTACCCACTACCTCCCACACCCTTTTTCCTCTACAAAACCTCTTAATCCCCCCCACCCCAAAATAAAATAAAATAAAATAAATACCCCCTTATAAAGGTAATACATTACCCTATTTTTTTCCCATTATAAACCCTCCAATATGAACACACATGGTATTGTATTGCCCCATCAGTGAAGGCCCCATGTAAATACTTGATAGGAAGTGTTTTGATGATTATTATTTTTTGGGCTTTGTGTATTAGATCAAAATTATAATAAGTAATTATATATATATATATATGTATGTATGTATTTATGTATTTCTAAAAAATAAATGAATAAACAAATAAATAAATCTTATTTAGTAATGATAATTATATTATTGGTGTAAAAATTTAATATAAAAGGCATATATAAAATGTTATTTATATTTTTTTAACTGTTGTAATTAATCATGGTAAGGAAAGTGCAGTAGTCATGATTGAGAAACCGATGATGAGGCTACCTTATAAGCATGTCACCTCATGGTTGTGTCTAGGGAATCCCCATGGGGCCAAAGGGGGCCAAAGTGGACTACCTTTGGGCTTACGAAAGATATGATTTTAGGGAAACTTATTGTGAATACTCATAATAGTCCCTACCATGGTTAATGGGTGTTCAATTATTAGAAACAAGTTAGGAATAACAAGATGAAGGAGAACAACTATAGGACCTATTGAAATTTTGCCACCATTAACCCTCTGAGTTAATGTCAAGATCACATGGTTTCAATTGAGCAGATTTGAGAAGTTAATCAATTTTTAATTCTTTAAATCAGGCATATTGGTGTAACATATCTTAGGTTACACTAATATAATAGTCTTGCAATACTTCAACATGAAGGAAGGCTCAGTTTCAGCAAGACAGGTCGAGGGTCTCCTCAAAATCTAAAAGTAGAGAGTTCATCAATGTAACTCTTTTTGATACGTGTAAGGGTATAGGAAATCAGTGAGGTGTTTTGGCATCTTTGGATATTTCTAAAATAGTCATCTTTTGGGCTATCGGCCTAGGTCCTCCCAATAGAGGCACAAGCAAGCACTAGCGGGGAGTTGTTCATTGTCATAACACTCGCTGATGCAACTCATCAGCATAGCTGACACTGTTGGAAATGACAAAATAATGTATGCTGATAGTGTTAGCTATGTTGATGAGTTGCATTGGCAAGTGTTGTGCTGATGGTTGGTTGCGACATCAATGAAGGGATTATGTCCAAATGTCATCGATGTATGTTACACCGATGAGTCTCTTCATTAGTGTAGCTTGTATTGTTAGAGGGGACCATATCCAAAAGGATACTAATATATGTTATACTGATGGTTTTCATTAGATAAGCTCACCCATGGTCTCATTGATATCTTTAGAGGAAGTGATAGATGCAAAATCTCATTGATGAAACTTCTCAGGGTTTCATTGATATTCGATGGTTATGAGGTAGTTGGTTAGAAAAGAGACTCCTGCCAATGATCAACGGGGGTAGTTTGGCACTAATAAATGCAAGGACTCATTGGAGACGCTGTTATGATAATGAATAAAGAAGAGGCAATCACATTTAATCTTTCAACTACCTTTAGCATCTTTTTGCCCTTGCCAACCAAATATTGGCAGCACCATTACATCAACATGGATTCTAGAGGTTTCACCCATTGCCTCATGACCATTATGGTTTTATAGGAGTCTCTTCTACATGCCATAAGAGTATCATAAAGTACTAGTTGAAGATGGATTTTCCTTTTTATATAGAGGATTTATTGTTTGGCTCTTTCTAGCACTTCAATGTTTAGCTTGCAAATCATATTTCTTTTTGATCTAATCTTCCTATAACTCAAACCTAATAGGGGTTTGAACCATGATACTCAGATATAGTTATGCCTAATATTTAAAAGGAAAAGTTGTACTTTTTTTTGTGAATGATCTTATCCTATTTCTCTAGAAGAATTCCTTTTCTTTACAATTGTAAATAAGTATTGTCCAAGTTTAATGAAATCATTGTTTTACCTATTTTTAAATTTCAAGTATTTTGTACATTTGGCCTAAATATTTGGATGTATTTTATCATCTAAAACCCTCTATGATTGTGTAAATTTTATTGATTTGTCTTATTTAGTGAATGTTTGCATTCCTTGTATGATTGAATCTAATCTCTTGCCTTCATATTAGATTGAGGTTGATAAGTGTTTGAACAATGTAGTTTTATGGTTTTATTGAATTCAAGTGTAGTTATAGGCAAAGGCAAAAATTGAAACATTCAATTTTTTGCATCACCTTGTTTCATTAAGTTATATTTCTTCTCTTTTCTCTCAAAGTTAGTAGTTTTAGGTGCATCTTGATTGTAAAGGAAGCCAACCTTCTCCGGAGATCCAATATCATTGATCAAGTCCCACAATGAGAGATTATTTCCATGTTTCAAAAGGTTTTTAAGGTCACTATCACCTAAACAAGGGTGAAATTTTTTGTGACAATAATTTTTGGCACGCCCGATGGGACTAAATTTCAAGTTTGTTCAAGAAGACCTACTAGTTAGATGGTGTCAAACAAACAAATTCAACATTCATGCTAAGAAATTAGTGCTACTCTTAGAATCTTAGACTTCAAGAGGCTCACCCTCAAGAACTTGGTGAATCCAAGCTCTACATCTAGTTCTTAGATCAGATTTGCTACAATCTATGCCCAGGGTTCAAACAAGGGCATCTTTTAGAGGTAATTTTTAGTTTGCTCAACTCTTAGCTTCAAGTTATAGAAGAAGAAGAAAAAAATTATATCTATCAGTAGTTAGGAGTTTAGAAGCTACATTAACACCACCCAAACCTCTCTCCACTCCTCTTGATAGGTCCCAACCTAGGATACCATATGCTCGTTTGAATAGACCATTATTTCATATGGCTATTCCTAAAAATCAGGTTTTTTCCACCTTTAATGCTGATAGTCCTCTTTTTTTGGCTCAAAGAAATGACATACCAGTAGCCACACTTAAGAGTTCACCATACTTCACTGGTGAAACTTCTATTTCCCAAATAGAACATATACAAGAAGTTTCAAATGTCTGCAATATACATGGTGTTGCTGAAGATAATGTGGCTGTCAAACTTTTGGATTCATCTCTAAAAGGAAAGGCCTTGCAATGGTATAGGGGGCTGCCCCATAACTCCATTCATAGTTGGGATGCGTTAGGAGAAGGTTTTTGCAAAAAAATTGAAGATAAAAGTGATTACTTATCATTGTTAGAGAAACTAACTACAATTAAGAGAGCACCCCATGACTTCATGATTGATTTAAATTATCAATTTCAAAAGACATGGGATAGAATACCTACTTCAGTAAAGCCTTTTAGTAATGCATTCTTGTATTATCTTAGGGCCTTTGACAATAATATTTGTACTACATTGCAAACAATGGGTGCAAATACCTTACCTACTACATATGATATTTCTATAAGAGAAGATAATTGTTTGATCCAAGTAGGGAGATTATTTCCAAGGCCTCCAATGCCTTTATTTCCTGATATGCCTACACATCAACCTACAATAGATCCTATTCCAACAACCACTTCAAGTTAGCCTCTTATGGCTGCTCCATCAAGTTCAACATCATCAAATTATAATCTTCAGACCATGATGGAAACTATGATGAAGAAGATACAAGGTTTGGAAGTTGGATTGCAAAAGATGGGGGACAAGATGGTGACAATAGAGTGACAAAAATATCAAAGTAATAAGCCTTGTCAACCTCATCCTCAAGGTTCTTCACTTAATAGACCACAAAATCAAGGACATGGTTCATGTAACCAAAATAGATTAATGAGTAATGCTGCCCCTACAAATACAAATACAAATCTAATTAGGAATCTTGTCCCTACTCAAAGAAATCTTGCTCAAGAACAAGAATGGTGTTATGCTTGCAGTCTAGCTTTTGAGAAATGTGTTTGTGAAAGGGAAAATTTTTCTCAAGCTCTAACCGTTCAAGATGAATTGACAATATCAGGGTAGTAGTATGATACAGATCAATCTAATGTTGGTTCTTAGCCTCAACATCAGGGAGAGTCTTCTCTAATGAAATTCTTGTCAAAGGACTTTTGTGGTATCAATCATAATAGAAATGATGACATATCTCATAACACTAAAAAAAAAATCATAGCAGTGGAGAGTGCCTCATCTTCTCCATCAAATATAGCCTCAACTTTATCAACCACTGCACCTACTACATCTACAGGTATACAACATAATGCTACTTCTCTATTACAAAATTAGAATATACATGAGAGCGTCACAAAGCCTAAAGAGCCTCAAACTTCCCCAATTAAAAATCAGATCCTATTTTTGCTACTAAGAGTCCTTTCAAGTTAGCAGCTACTCCTCTTAAAATTTTATAGAAGATGAAGAAGACTAATGTTAATGTCTATGTGGGATGCTCTTTCAATTCCATCCCAGTTTGAATAACTACTAGAAGAGTTAAAAATCGTGAGTAGTCAAGAAGGACCAACAACAATGAGTAGAAAACCAAATAAGGTAATAAAACTTGTGTAGCCTACCAAAGAAGAGAATACAAGTAAGAAGGAAAAACATTCCCCCTTTTATCTCTCTTTAATCATAGGAGATAAACTAGTTCATAATGGCTTGATAGATTCAGGGGCAAGTACCTCATTTATGCCAAAGAAGGTAGTTGATCTTCTAGGCATTAAATATGAACCCATGGCTAAGGGGCTTGTCCAATTGGATGAAACTTCTACCCAAATAGTGGCAATGTTTAAAAATATTAAGTTTTCCTTGCATGTATTCCTTGGTTGTACTATCATTCAAGATGTATTAGTCATCGATCTGCCTTCACATTTTTTTATCTGCCTCTAAAGAGACTTCACCGCTCAAATAGGTGGCTACATTGCATCTGATTGGTACTACATGTTCTTTAGGACTAGATATGGAACAAAGGATTCCATAAAAGTAGATCCTTTGGCTCTCAATCATATAGATCCCTATACACCCAACCCTATAAATATGAACTGCACACTTTATGAGGAGAATGCTCCTATCCCAAATCTTATGAAAGAACATGAAGATATTACTGAATTATGGAGTATTATTTGATGGTTTAAGGAATAAAAAAATAGATTAGGTGCTCGTGTAATGCTTGTTTCTCCAAAGTTGGAGAAATACTACTATTCTTTCAGACTTTATTCTAGTTGCACTAACAATGTAGTTGAGTATGAAGTCTTATTTTAATATAGTCAACTTACACAAAGAAGAGGTATTAAAGAAATACAAGTCTTTGGAGATAGTAACTTGGTTGTTAATCATATTATAAATTAGAATGTTACAAAGAAAAATCTTCTCAAGTCACATAGGCATAGAGTTTGGGACCTCATTGAGTCTTTTCAAGCTTTCAACATCCACAATGTTCCAAGAAATCAAAACAAGCATGCTGATAGACTTGCAATAGTTGGAGCTAGTTATGAGAAACTAGAGCATGTTGCAGATTTGAAGGAAGAATATATCAAATTGGTTGTGATGCCTTCTATCCTAGACAATTGCAAAAAATTACAAGTCTTTGACGCTAACTTGCAGATTATTAATTTCTTGCAAAATGAAGCAAAATTCTCTGTTAAAAATTAGACCATGCTGCAAAACTAGTATGGGGACCAGATCATGCAACTTAATTACAAAAATATACCCAAAGGGTTGGTCACTTTGGAATAAAGTTTCTACTCTGATGATAAAAAAATAAGTAAAAAATAGAACCTAGAAGCAAAGAAAGATGATTATGGATCAATCACCATTGTTGATGAAAAGACTCTCATTTTGGGAAAGGTATGTTTTGAAAATAAAAAGGAAACTTTCATTAAGTTATGTCAATAATATTATTATGTATTTGCATGGACATATGAGGACTTAAAGGGTTTTGACCCAAGTTTGTCTTTGATGCGGGAGCATCTCAAGTCCTTGGCAATCCTATGTCACCAAAAACATATTTGAGTTTGTCTGTGTTGCTTGATTCCTTCTTTGACCGAGTTGGCTCGATAGTTGGTCAGTTTCCTTTGGTTACTGAGTGTGGTCGGTTATCTCTTGGGTGGTCGGTTGTTTCACTGGCACTTGGTGATGCTTGTCTGTTGCTCGGTCATCCTTGCTTACTGAGTAGTTTATTTTGAGTTCCTATTGAGGCTGACTTGTGCATTGATTATGGGTCATAGATTTAATGCTGATGTCCATAATTGGGAAACATGTGGTCCCAGACCTGACCATTACTTTTGTTGATTATGGATTTGAAGGCCGAATAAGTTCGGTGGCCTCTTGTATAAGAGTAGTTGTTTGGTTAGAGTTTAGGAGTCAGTTCTTAGATAGAAGTAAGAAGATAAAGGATTTGAGAGTGTTTGCAGATCCTTGCATGTTTGGAGGACTTCTGTAATCCATTGTAATATCTGGCCAAAACTGGGAAGGCCTTATAGCCTGGCATGTATGAATCAATTTGAATTAATATATGAATGATCTTGCATTTTCTCTCTCCCACTGTGTTGTTGTTGCTTTCGCATGTTGTTGAGCAAGGTGGTTCAAGTTGGGCGTGCCATTCCTTGACCCCTCCTACCCATTCTTGTGTTAGATGGTGTCAGAGCGAGATTAGATCTAGATCTAGGTTTGCAAATCTAGATTTGTAGGTTCCTTCTTGTGAAGCCCTAGTTGAATTGTTGTGGGGTAGCAGATTGCGATCCGACCTGCAGTTGTAGAGGGTTTTCAAGATGGTTCATGGGAGGCAAGATGCAGATCTAGGATTGGTAGACATGTTGAGACAAATTGCTGCTAGATTGGAAGCTGTTGAAACAACCTAGAGAAGAGGAAGACATCTTGAAGATTTTAGTGATGATGAAGTTGAGGTAGAACAAGGTGATGTAGAACCTGCACATGTGATGGATTAGGGTGAGGAAGGATTCTTGAAGGCTTTGACAAGTCTGAAGTCTACACCACACTTTAATCCTCCTGAGTATGGTGGAAAGTTGGATTCTGATGAATTGGTGGATTGGATCACAGAGATGGAAAAGTATTTTGAGTATGAAAATGTACCTAAAGATAAGAAAGTGAAAATTGCAAGCACAAAGTTGAAAAGTCATGCATCCTTGTGGTGGGAACATCTGCAACTGGACATAAAGAGGAAAGGTAAAGAAAAAATCAAGGTATGGAGTAAAATGATGAATAAATTGAAAGGAAATTTCTTACCTTGTGATTATCAGATTAACCTAGTTAGGCAAATGCAAAGTCTAAGGTAGAAAGATAGCTCGGTAAAGGAATATACTGAGGAATTCTATAGATTAGATATCAGATCTGGACATGATGAAGATGATGTGGAAAGAATTTCTAGATACCTGAATGGTTTGAGAGTTTCTATCCAAGAAGAAATAAGTTTGGTCAAATTGAAGAACATTGAAGAGGCTTTTCAATTTGCATTGAAAGCTGAGGAGAAATTGAACAAGAGACATGAGCAAAGACAAAGAGGAAGAGGTGGTAGATTCCCTAGAGGAAGAGGTAGATCTTATGGTGAAAATAGTAGATCTGAACCAGAAAAGACAAATCTAGATAAAGGTAAGACCGAGTGGAAAGGTGTAAGTTCATCTAGAGGCAAAGGTAGTAACTACCAAGGTGGTTATAATAGAGGAAGTTTCTGAGGAACTTGTTACAATTGTGGAGAAGAAGGACATAGATCATTTGAGTATACACATGCAAGTAAGAAGGATGGTAACAATAGAAATTCCTTGGTGCAAGAAGAGTCACCAAATGAGCCGGAGAAGGAAAATAACTTGATGGTAAGGATAGCACTGTGGAATGAAAGTAAAAAGGAAGATCCAGTAAGGAAAAGTTTGTTCAAGACTAGATGTAGAGTTTCTGACAAAGTTTGGAAGGTAATCATTGACAGTGGTAGCTTAGAGAATTTGGCATCTGAGAAGATGGTCACAAAGTTGTAGTTGGAAAGGTTAAAACATCCGAAGCCCTATCAGATTTCATGGATCAAAGATGAGCATACACTCCTGGTAAGTGAACAATGTTATGTGAATTTGAAGATTGGAAAGTACTATGATAAGGTGTTATGTGATATCATGCCTATGGATTGTTGTCATATTTTGTTGGGTAGACCTTGGCAATATGATAGACATGCTATATATGATGGGAGATTGCATAAGTATACTATTGTGGCTGATGGAAAGAAAAAAATCTTGTTACCTCTAATGGAAGAACCTATTAGTAATTTTTGCACATCTGTAAAAGTTTGCTTGATGGAAGGAAGAAAGTTTGTTAAGGATTTAAAGAGAAATGATGTATGTTTTGTTGTGATTCCTAACAAACCAAGTAAGAAAACAAAGGATAATGTCCTTGAGGAGATTGATAAACTACTCACCGAGTACAGTAAAATCATTTCTGATAATGTACTTGATGGTTTGCCACCGAAAATAAGCATTGATCATTGCATGGATCTAATCCCTGGAGCTAGTTTACCGAATAAGGTGCCTCATCGGTTAACACCTACCGAGAATCAGGAATTGAACCGAAAGATTCAAGAGTTGTTGGAGAAAGGTTTGATTAGAGAAAGTTTGAGTCCTTGTGCAGTACCTACATTATTGGAACCTAAGAAGAATGGAGAATGGTGAATGTGTACTGATTCTAGAGAAATCAATAAGATAACAGTGAAGTATAGGTTCCCTATACCGAGAATGGATGATATAATGGATAGTTTGACTAGAGCAAAGTATTTTACCAAGATTGATTTGAAAAGTGGGTATCATCAAATTAGAATCAGAGAAGGTGATGAATGGAAGACTGATTTCAAGACAAAAGAAGGTTTGTATGAGTGGTTGGTTATGCCTTTTGGTTTAACTAATGCACCGAGTACTTTTATCAGGTTGATGAATGAAGTTTTGAAGAAATTATTGGGTAAGTTTGTGATTGTATATCTTGATGATATTCTAATATTCAATAAGACTAGAGAAGAATAATTGTTGCATGTTAGACAAGTTTTCTAGAGATTGAAAGAAGAAAAGTTGCTGATAAATCTGAAAAAATGTTCATTCATGAAAGAGGAGATTGTGTATTTGGGATTTGTGATTTCAGTTGATGGTTTGAAAATGGATCCTAAAAAGGTTGAAGCTATTTTAAATTGGCCTACACCTATGAATGCTAGTGAGGTAAGATCATTTCATGGTTTGGCAAGTTTTTACAGAAAGTTCATAATGAATTTCAGTTCAATTTGTAATGCTATGATTGAGACTATGAGAGGATACAAAAGAGAATTCAAGTGGACACATGGAGCTGATTAAAGTTTTGAGACTCTGAAGCAGAAGGTTGCTGAATTGCTTGTTTTTGAATTGCTTGATTTCAATAAGGTATTTCAAGTGGAATGTGATGCAAGTGGAAGTGCAATTGGAGCTGTGTTAAGTCAAGAAGGTAAACCTGTTGCTTTCTCTAGTGAAAAGTTGAATGATGCAAAAAGGAAATATTCTATGTATGATCAAGAATTCTATGCTATTGTTCAAGCATTGAAGAAATGGAGACATTATTTGATACCGAGTGAATTTGTGTTGTATACCGATCATAAGGCTTTACAGTATTTGGGTAGTCAAAATGAGTTGAATCAGAGACATATGAAATGGGTTGAGTATTTGCAAAGTTATACATTTGTGATAAAGCAGAAGAGTGGAGTCACTAATTGAGTTGTTGATGCATTGAGTAGAAGGAGATCTTTGATGACCAAGATGAAAATTGGAATTCTACGCTTTGATGACATGAGAGATTCTTATGAATTTGATCCTGATTTTTCTGAGTCGTGGAGGAAATGCAGAGCACCTATTCAAGATCAACAAAGTACTAAATGGGATGAATATTTTATGCAAGGAGGTATGTTGTTTAAAGGTATTCAGTTGTGTATACCGAGAGGACCTATGAGAACTAATTTGATAAAAGAGAAACATAGTGGTGGTTTGGCTAGATATTTTGGTGTTAATAAGACATGGAGTTTGCTTAAGGAGAAATAATTTTGGCCTCAGTTGTATAAAGATGTTCAAAAATTTGTGAAAAGTTGTGGAGTTTGTCAAGTTCCAAAGGAGTTAGTCAGAATACTAGATTGTATACACCAATTGCTATACCTGAGAAACCTTGGATTGACATCAGTATGGATTTTGTTCTTGGCTTACCGAAGATAGTAAGAGGTAATGATTCTATATTTTTTATTGTGGATAGATTTTCTAAAATGGCACATTTTATACCTGGTAGAAAGACATCAGATGCAGTACATGTAACAAATCTTTTCTTTAAGGAAATTGTCAAATTGCATGGATTACCGAGGAGTATTATATTTGACCAAGATAGTAAATTTGTTGGATACTTTTGGAAGAATCTTTGGAGGAAGTTGGGTACCGAGTTGAAATATAGTTCTACAGTTCACCCACAAACCGATGGACAGATAGAAGTTGTGAACAAAAGCTTGGGAAATATTTTAAGATGTTGAGTTGGAGACACACCAGGTAATTGGGATTCTGTGTTGGCACAGCAGAGTTTGCATACAATAATTTAGGGAATAGGAGTATTGGAAAAATGCCTTTGGAGATTGTAAATGGCATACAACCGAGAGGTATATCTGATTTGAGAGACATTGATGATGAAAGAAAGAGAAGTGTTGAAGGAGAAAAAATTGCTGAGTACATGAAGACATTGCATGAAGATGTGAAGCTTAAAATGGAAAAGAATAATCATAAATACAAAGACGGAGCTGATAGATCAAGAAGGCATAAGACTTTTGATGTTGGTGATGAAGTGATGGTTCATTTGAGAAAAGGCAAATTTCCTATTGGAACATATGGGAAGCTGAAGATGAAGAAGTTTGGACCTTACAAGATTTTGAGAAAATTTGATAGTGGTAATGCATATGAAATTGAGTTACCCGATGACATGGATATATCACCTATATTCAACATTGTTGATTTGTATGAGTTTCATAAACCTGAAGAAGACATGGCAGTACCGATGGAATATCCTAAGAAATAGAATGAAGAAGTTGAGCAAATTTTGGGGTAGAGAGTTGATAGAAGTACAAGAGGTAAACAATATATGGAATATCTAGTAAAGTGGAAGACTAGACCGATTGAAGATAGTTCATGGATTTCACAGTCTGAGTTGGATGCATCTCAGATCATACCTTCTGAATGATTCAGAGAATCATTTTCAAATAACCCCAGGTGTCTGATGTAGGAGCATCTTGGGTCCTTGGCAATCCTGTGTCACCAAAAACATATTTGAGTTTGTCTATGTTGCTCGGTTTCTTCTTTGACCGAGTTGGCTCAGTAGTTGGTCAATTTCCTTTGGTTACCAAGTGTGGTCGATTATCTCCTGGTGGTCGGTTGTTTCACTGGCGCTCGGCGATGCTTGTCTCTTGCTCGGTCATCCTTGCTTACCGAGTAGTTTATTTTGAGTTCTTGTTGAGGCTGACTTGTGCATTGATTATGGGTCACATATTTAATGTTGATATCCATCATTGGGAAGTGTGTGGTCCCAAATCTGACCGTTACTTCCATTGATTGTGGATTTGAAGGCCGAATCAGTTTGGTGGCCTCTTGTATAAGAGTAGTTGTTTGGTTAGAGGTTAGGAGTTAGTTCTTGGATAGAAGTAAGAAGATAGAAGATTTGAGAGTGTTCGCAGACCCTCGCATGTTTGGAGGACTTCTATAATCTATTCTAATATCTGGCTAAAACTGGGAAGGCCTTACAATCCGACATGTATGAATCAATTTGAATTAATAAATGAATGATCTTGCATTTTCTCTCTCCCACTATGTCTTTGTTGCTTCCACGTGTTGTTGAGCAAGGTGGTTAAGGTTGGGTGTGCCATTCCTTGTCCCCTCCTACCCATTCTTGCGTTAGTCTTAACATACCATAGAACTAAATGCTAATGCAAAACTAGTTAGACAAAAGAAGAGACCAATCAATCCTAAGATTGAACCTTTAATGAGGACATAGTTGTCCAAACCCATAGAGGCTAATATAATTTTTCCTATCAAGAACTCCTCTTAGGTAGCTAATCATGTCCTTGTAAGAAAGAAGAGTGGAGAAATCAGATTATGTATAGATTTTAGAGACCTTAATAGGGCTTCTCTTAAAGACCACCATCCTCTCCATTCCATTGAATAAATCTTGTCCAAAGTTAGTGGGTCTGGAATGTATTCTTTCTTAGATGAATTTTTTGGTTATAATTAGGTTTTAGTCCTAGAATCATATCAATATAAGACAAAATTTACCACTAAATGGGGACCAACTCTGAACTTGATAAAAAAAAGACTGATAAAGAGATATCAACTCTGAACTTGATTGAGCAAAGACTAATGAGCGAGACCAAAGTATTCAACCTAATTTGAAGCAATGAGATTGGATATCTTTCCAAAGAGATTAAGATAAATGCTTTGACAAGGATTCTAAAAAAGACAATCACCTAATTGAGAGACAATACTAGATTGATATGAGTCCTGATGAATCTGATATACCTCGGGAAAAATGTTAGATTGATATGGGTCATGATGAACCAGACATGTCCCAAGAGATGCCTGTCTGAGTGACTTGATATGAAGTTGATGCAGGAGCATTCTAGGGTACTCAGAAAATCTGCATGGTGGTGTGTTGTTTTGGTTCTATGGTACTTAGTTGCAGTTTTAACTGACGGTCTCAGTTATTGAAGGAAGCTCAGTTGTTGAAGGAACTTGGTGAAACCTCTTGTGCTTAGTGGAACTTGTGCTTGGTGATGCCTATGTTTCTCAGTGTTTCTTGGCTTGGTTGGTTGTTTCAGTAGTGCTCGATTATTTCTCTGGTGCTTGGTAGTTTTGGTTTACCTACTGGAGTTCTTGGAGATTTGGTTGGTCGACTTGGTGCATTTATTGTTTGTATCTTTTATTGTATTCTCCTATGTAGATGTAGAGGCTGATATGGAGAATTAAATGTTTGTAAGGCTATTTATGAGCTAACTATTATTTCATTTAATATTTGTTTATAATAGGAGCCAACTTAGCTTAGGAGTTAATTGTTTCATCCAGCTGACTTGTGGTAGAAGATTAGTATTTAAGGAGTTTGGGTAGTTATTTAGGAGTCAGTCAGGAGGTGGAAGTCAGTGATTAGATCTAGATCTTGTGAGATCTTAAAGATCATATTGTTATCTGATAGTTTGTAATGGTAGATCTAGTGGTTTGCATGCTTGGAGACAAGGAGATTGCTTGGAGGCTTGCGAGCTCAAGTTTAGATCTGCCTTAGGGTTTCCATTAGCTGCTGAATTGTTTCAGAGCTGGACTAGCTGAGAGATTGCATAAATACTTTTGATTGTATTTGGCCCTAACCCGAAAGGCCTTACAACCAGACATGTTAATGCAAATTTAGTTGAAAGACATTGTATTGTTGTGTTATTCTGCATTGTGGTGTTTGGCTGCTTGTTTGGACTGTCCTTAATTGGATCCTCCTTACCTATTCTGTGTTAGGTGGTATCAGAGCTTGAAGATCTTGAGTGTGTAAATTGATCTCTGATTGAGGTTGTATGCACTAGGACCTTGTTGGTGACTTATTGCTTTGGGTTTTCAGAAATCTTGAAGGATGCCTCTAAGAAGATTGGACCCTAGAGAGATTGCAGATCTCTTTGATGTTGTGGAATCAAAGATTATAGAGAAGGTTAAAGTTGATTTTATATTTGAGATGGAATTGATGAAGAATGACATGATCACTGAGGTCATGAGAGCTATTTCTAGTATGTTGAGGAATCTTGGTACTGATGATGGTTATGAGGAAGCTGTTGAAGACTTTGAAGCTGCTAGATCTAGTGGTGATGACCGGAGAGACAGATCTGGTGAAGACAAAACTAGTTAGTTACATAGATTTGGAGCTCGGTTAAGTACTAATTACTAAATGGAAGTTTCTACTTTCTCTAGTACATTGAAAATTGAGGACTTGATTGATTGGATTGGTGAATTAGAAGATTTCTTTGAGCTACAAGAAATTGAAGATCCTTTTTGAGTAAGATTGGCACAAACTAAGTTGAAAGGACATGTTGCTCTTTGGTGGAAAGAATTAAAAATAGATAGAGAAGATGAAGGTGAAATGAGGATCAATCGGTGGAGGTTGATGGTGTTAGGAATGTGAACACTGAGAGGGGGGGGGGGTGAATCAGTGTTTATTGTAATTTAACTTTTTACTTTAATCTTTATGCTGAACATAAATTCTTAAGAACTGAAATAAACATTCACATAAACATGAAACATGAAATCAACACATGACACCAATATGATTACAAGGAAACCCAAATAGGTAAAACCCCGGTGGGAATTGATACCCACTAATATTCTGCACTAGTGTTTTGTGATCCTTGCTAGAAGATCCTTTACCCTGTTAGGAGTAGCTTTACAATGCTTTTAGTACAATAGACCTTGTTAAGGGTTAGACCCTATTAGGAGTCTTTTAAAATCATCCCTATTAGGGGAGAGGACACACTATCCAAGAGCTCACTACTCAAGTGGTGAAGGTTACAACCTTCTGATTTAGATACACACTATATCGGTAGGATGAACTGTCACTGTGACACTACTTGTCAGATCAGTTCCTTTGATGCGCTGATGGTTTGACCTTTTGCAAAGCTCTAATACATCTTCTAGTGTCTTTGCACACTTCTGCACTGCTTATCACAACTCTATCTTGACTTCCATACCAAATACAATGGGTGCACTTTATATTTATGTGCTCATACAAAATACATAAATAGGTCGGCCCTATAACTAATTACAAACAATGCTTCCAAATGAATTGGCTTAAGTATGATTATAATTATACATATAAACATGTCAAAAACCTAAATACAATAGGTGCATGGCCTTTACAATATTACGTTACAATCCCAAACCAAAATGCTATGTTCTATTCTCTGTTGGCACACACTAGCTGTGCAACTTCAACTGACTGTAACTTTCACATCCTTGCATATCTGCTTATGCGCTCATAGACTAGGCATGAGTATAGTCTAGAAAATTTAATTTCCAAGGCACATATCATAATTCATCCGTACACATGTGCGCTGATGCTCTAAGCTACAAGAACTTTGTACACTGTCTAGTCTTCAACACTTAACCGAATTCTAATCTTTACATCAAGTGCACTAACTCCAAACTGCTATATGACTTTTTTTCCATAATGAAAACACTATATCTAGTCATATACTTCAGTATAGACAACTTTCCAACAATCTCCCCCTTTGTCATTGATGGCAACAAAGGAATATGGCCAAGTTGCTAACTGTTCCTTTACACAAAAACTTTTGTCTTCTATACATTTTTATACATAATCTTATATTTCCCTATATGTACATAATCTTATATCTCCCTATACATATATTTAATCCATATTCTATACACAACTCCCCCTTTGACATTAATGAAAAAGGTGCATCAAAAAACTATATTTACACATACTCATTGAGGGAAAACATCCGGATATGCAATCTTGAGGTTCTGGATCCCCTTCTTCCAAAAGGTTATCAGAGAGTTAACTATCTGGAGATGGGTGCATAATGCATATTGAAGCTTCTCCATCTTCTCCAAGTCACTGATGGGACCATGATCATAAGTTACCATGGTGGCATCAATCTCCTTTATATTCTGATTGAGGATGTCTAAAGAGGGTGCAAGACCATTCCTCAACTGAGTTTGTTTGGACCTTATCCTTTTTATCTCTTTTTCTTCCTTCTCAATCTTGTCTATTTGTCCTGGGTAGACATTGTTGCACATGTTCAAATCAGTGGATGTTTCTGATATTGAATTCTTTACCTGCTCAATCATTGCTTCTACCTCTTTTATCTTCTTGAAGTGAGCATCAATGAGCTTGTCTTGATCCATGCATGCTACAATGATCCTTCTTCCTTCATCAGAAAATTCTTTCAAGGATGCTTGACTAGACTTAAGAGAATTTAAGTCTAGTGCAAAGTTTCTCATTAGTTCATTGATTCTCTTCTTTAAGTACTTCTCTTCTGCTATTATGGACGTAGATTCTTCTAGGGTAGAAAAATTGCTTTTGAACTATGAGAGGACTGAACTCACATCATCAACCGAATGTACTTTTAGCACTTTCTTATCCTCTGGTAGAAAACTATTCAAAATATTCACTGATTCCACAAGGAGAGGATTTCTCATGACTTGCTTCTCCTTTCCCTTTTCCATAGCCAGGATGCTAAACTTAATCAAGTCTTCTTCTTTCCAAGAGTCCAAAATGCTTGTGTCAGGTGTCAAACTTGACAACAATGTCGAGGAGGGAGTGATAGGAATGCTGTACATCACTTCTTGTTTCATTGTGACTAGTTCAACAAAATTTTCATCTTTTCTTTCTTTTTCCTCTTCTCTTCTTCTTTCTCATCAGATACATCTTCTATGAGTACTTCTTCTTGCTTAGTGGGAGGTGTATTGCTGCATAAGATTTCATCTTCTTCAGTACTAACAAATGCTTCTTCAAACTTGTCCAAATCCTTGTCAGTAGCCACCATGGCTATTTCCACATTATCTATGATAATAGTGCTGCCTTCGTGTGATTCTGAGATGGGCACAGACTTGTTTTCTTTAGTTTGAGTTTCTTCTATGGGCTTTGAGTCCTGAGGACCTGTCACTAGTACATTGAAGGTCTCTGCTTCTCTGTCTTGCTTACTAGGTGCATGAGTGATGGGCGTAGTAGGTGGTTTTATGTGTTGTTCTAATAACACCTTTTCAAAGGCCTTCTTTGTTTCCTTTGTTATCAGCTAGTAGTCTTTGTTCTTAATGTGTAGAGTTCTCATCTTTGTCCTTAAGTGTGGCTTCACCAGATTTAATATCAGTGCCTCTTCTTCTTTAGAACATACTGTTAGAGTATCTTCTAATAGTTTTTCTCTGATCCTTAATTCCTCTTCATTTGCTTGTCTCTTTTGGTATTCTAAAATATCCCATACTTTATCTGATATAGAGGTTTTCAACTCAAGGACTATCTTCTTGAACTTGATCATATGTTTGACAATCATACTATGTATTTGTAATTTGTCAATCTCATTGTATGTATCATAATACTTCCCTACTTGATCAATTTTGCCCTCATCAATAATTCTTGTGCTCAAAACTTTAAGGCTTGGTCTAAATCTTGCTTTAGGAGGTGCTTGAATATTTTTCCTGCTCCTTGTAGCTCACGAGGATGGATGACTAGTGCTAGCTTCTTTCTTCCTATTGATTATTGGCTTATACTCCAGAGGAGTGGTAAGGTCAATAGTATCTTTGGGCGCAGAAGGAGTATTATCTTCTTTACCCATCTGACTGTCATCAAATTCAGTTTTCATCTTCTTCAACTTAGGATCTTCTTGTTCTTCTTCTGCTTCTGTGCCTTTCAATTCTAAGGCAATCTTTTCATCCCTTGCTTTATTAAGGTCTGCTTGAGACACACCATGTATTCTCAAGATCTTAGATGTGACCTTAGCAACTTTTCTTTTAGTTGCAACACTATTTAGTTTTGCATCAACTTCTCTAGTCTTTTCCTCATAGGTTCTCCACCTAGGTTCATTAGGATCTTTGGGGGCTAACAGAAGTACCTATGCATAGGCTTCAAGAACTTGTTCCTCTACCTCATACCCAAGTGGATGAATCCACTTAGTTCTAGGCTCAATAGCTTCCATACATGTAGTATCAGTCTCCACCATAAAGCATATTGTATCCTTATATTTCTCTACAATGCTTTCTGGAATTCTAAACCTCATATGCATCTTAGCTCTAAAGGTCTTCAATTCCAATGTGACATAGTCTCTTAGTGTGCTTTCTGTGGATGCTTTGTTGGATATCTGAGGCATTGTTGGAAAGGACTTGTCCAAATACAAATCTAAAACTCTTCCAACTATATGAAGGTACATATAGATGATTAGGGACCCAAACCTGAATATCTTTGTTTTGTCATGTTTGATAGCTTTGATGTTATCTATCAATTGTGTGCGCAAGATCTCACACAAGTTGAACTCTCCATCTTCCCTTACTAGTCTGATGGTAGCTAGAATAGTGCCCCCAGACACACTATTCACCCTACTGGTGTGATGAAATATGTAACCCAGTATCATTGACATCAATTTGATGCCTGCTTGCTCAATTGACTCAATAGTCATGCCGCACCTATCGCTCCTTGACTTACATACTTGCTCAACCATCTTTCTGACATCCTTGCCCACAGGAAGGATGGTGCCTATCCTAGAAAGGCCTGTCATCTCATGTACTAGATCACTTGTGATTCTTACTGGAACATCTCCAATCCAAAATAGATCATCATGGATTCTGCTCAACAAGATTTTTATCCATTCCGTCTCATAGAATTCATATGCCATAGCATACTCAACAATTGGGTGATCATTCCATTTGGTGTATTCATCCATGAATGTTTTATCTTGTTTCAACATGGTATCCATGTGTGTCGTTAACCTATCTAGTCCAACAGGTTCTTTCTTACAGTAGATGTAAGCCCTTATGGCTTCCACATGCATGATGCCCATAGACATGCGGGGAGAAAGCTCCCTCTAAATCATCTAGGGTTGATTTAAATGGGTGCCTCTTGAAAACATATCTTTTCTTCTCAGTGACATCATAAACAATGGGAGTGGCCATGACTTAATTGTTAATCACTTTCCAATTGAACTTAGAGATAATTTGATGGCTCCAAAATCGGTGCAACAAGCTAGGGTTTTTGCAACCGATCAAATGCACTGCAAACACTGATAGTTCAATCTCCAAATCTTCACAAAAAATTCCAAGGCTCAATCTGCTCTTCAATCACTCTGAATTCGAATGCAATGAGTGAACAAACAACTTTCTATGTACTTAAAGTGAGAAATTCACCATTAATGCAAGTTGTGTAAACCATGCTGTCACTTCAAAATTTGCAACTTGAGTTTTGCTAACATTTAGCATGTGCGCTCTTGCACATAGGTACCTCTACACTCCAAAAGCTTAACTCCAAAGGTGCATACTCTAAGGATGAGTATACCAGCCATGCAGGGGTCTAGAGCTAAATTAGCTCCCCCTATGACCCCGAGGGCCATTCATGCAGATGTAGAGGGTGCGTCCACTGGGGATGCATCCAATACACTCTCATCAGTCTTGTCCTTCTTCTTTTATGACCAAATCATGTTCACATCATCTAAGGTTTTGACAAAATTAACTTCTCCTCCGGGATCCAAAACTGATTCTCTGACCTTTTTAGGGCTTCCTAGACCTTGCGTCCTTGATCTATAGAACCTTGAGATATGTCCAGCCTTGTTACAAGAGTGACAAATGACTGGAGGTCTTATATTCCTTGGTGCATTGACATGAGTCACCATTCTGCATTGTTTTGCTGTGTGATCATTATAGTTACATATCTGGCATGTAACATTCTAAGAAATTTTTACATTTGTCTGATTTTGATTTCTTTGATCTTGCTAAATTCTATTCTTCTTACTAGTCTTGCAATTCATAACTTTATGACCAAATTTATTGCATGAATAATAGTAACCATTAAAAGGCTTTACCTCTGTACAGTTCCTTGCAACGTGTCCATGCTTGTTACAAGCAAAACAAGTGCATTCTACTTGCTTGTGCTCGTTCTTAGGTGGTCCACTATTATCTTTGGTTTGATCTTCAATCTTTTCAACATCAATAGAGTCCTTTTGTGAATCCTTTCTTGCTCGGATATTGTCAATTTGATTTTGTGCTTCATTGTATCCAATACAACTGGTGTCTCCTTTGGCTCTTCTTGCATACAACTGAGATTCTATCAAATCAGAACTGGTATGTAGTTTGCCAATATGATTCTTTGCTTCTTTTAATTCAAACTCCAAGCTTTCTTTGCTATTTCTTAGCTGCAAGATTTCCATGTTTCTTTCCTTAGTTCTTCATTCAACTGAAGGTTCTCTTTGATTTATTCATCATAGACTGCTTGATTATTAGTTAGCTTATCATCAACCTCTTCAAGTTTTTCTTTTAAGGATTTGTTTTCTTCATTGAGCTTTTTGACCATTGTCCCTAGATCATTGGTAGAACATTCTTTCAAATCTTTCCTTAGCTTTTTGATGACTAACTGAGCATCACTAAGTTTATCCTTTAGTTCTTCAGATTCTCTTTTTGACTTGTCCAAATCTTCAAGAGCAGCTTCAAGATTTATTTTTAGATGTTTCATTTTAGCTTTGTCCATGATGTCCTTAAGTGGTTAAACTTCTATGTTGAGGACCAGAGCTCTGATAGCAATTGTTAGGAATGGGAACACTGAGAGGGGGGGGGGGGGGGGTGAATCAGTGTTCACTGTAATTTAACTTTTTACTTTAATCTTTGTGTTGAACATAAATGCTTAAGAACTGAAATAAACATTCACATAAACATGAAACATGAAATCAACACATGACACCAATATGATTATGGGGAAACCCAAATAGGAAAACCTTGGTGGGAATTGATACCCACTAATATTCTGCACTAGTGTTTTGTGATCCTTGCTAGAAGATCCTTTACCCTGTTAGGAGTAGCTTTACAATGATTTTAGTACAATAGACCTTGTTAAGGGTCAAACCCTGTTAGGAGTCTTTTACAATCATCCCTGTTAGGGGAGAGGATGCACTGTCCAAGAGCTCACTGCCCAAGTGGTGAAGGCTACAACTTTCTGATTTAGATACACACTATATCTGTAGGATGAACTATTACTATGACACTACTTGTCAGATCAGTTCCTTTGATGCACCGATGCCTTATAATAGGCACATGACCTTTACAATATTATGTTACAATTGCAAACCAAAATGCTAACTGTCAGCTCCATGTTTTGTTCTCTGTTGGCACACACTGGCTGTGCAACTTCAACTGACTATAACTTTGACATCCTTACATATCTACTTATGTGCTCATAGACTAAGCATAAGTATAGTCTAACAAACTTAATTTCCAGGGCGCATATCATAATTCATCCATACACACATGTGCTGATGCTTTGAGCTGTAGGAACTCTGTACACTGTCCAGTCTTCAACACTTAACCGAATTTTGATCTTTACATCAAGTGCGCTAACTCCAAACTACTATATGACTTTGTTTCCATAATGACAACACTATATCTAGTCATATACTTTAGTATAGACAACTTGCCAACAGATGGTGACTAAATTGAAAGCTAAGTTCATACTTGCTGACTATGAGCTTGACTTGTTTAAGAAGTTGCATAATCTACAGAAAAAAGATTTGACTATGGAGGACCATGTCGAGGAGTTCTATAAGTTAACTATTCAGTCTAGACATAGAGAACTTGGTAAAGAAAAAGTAGCTCGGAATGTGAATGGTTTGAGATTTAATATTCAGGATGAGCTTGGTATGCTGAAGATTGATTCAGTTGAAGATGCTTATTAGTATGCTCTGAAGGAAGAAGATAAGTTGAGAAGGAGACAACATAGTAATCCCCGAGGGAAGGAAAAGATTGATCACTTGGTGAAGGATAAACTGATTGTTGAAGATGAACTGAAACCTATGGAATTGAAGAAAAAGACATATAGAGTTATCTTTAAGGGTACTTGTTATAATTGTGGTGAAGAAGGACACCATTTTTTTGAGTGCACACAGAAGAAGCTTGGTGACCGACAGACTGATGTGGTAAATGAGAACATTTAGAATGAACCTGAATCTGAGAACTTGCTAGTTTGGAGAACATTTCTCAATACAAAGGAGGAACCTTGTCAGAGGAGTAACTTGTTTAGAACTCGGTGCAAGTCTAGAGGTAAACTTTGTGATGTAATTTTTGATCGTGGTAGTACTGATAACCTTGTTGTTGAGGACATGGTTCAGAAACTTGGTTTGAATAGAATGAAACATCCTCATCCTTCTAGGATTGGCTGGTTGCAAAATGTTCATGCTCTGGAAGTGAGGGAACAATGCTTTGTTGATTTTTAGATTGGCCAGTATAAGGATCTAGTGTTGTGTGATATTGTGGAGATGAATATTTGTCATATATTACTCAGTAGACCTTGGCAATATGATTGTGTGAAGAATGTGTTTACTGTTGAGAAGGATGACATGAAGTTTTCTCTGATGCCTTCACTAAATACAACACTCGATAGGAGGAGTCTGAGTATTGGTAGCCGAGTTGAGTTGGCAGATCCTGAGAGGAATGATGGTCAGTATGGAGAACAAGCATGTGTGTTATCAAGGAAAGATTGAAAAGACAGAGAAAGATGAAGTGGAAGAGTATGAAAGATGAAATGTTGGAGGACTTGTATGTGAAGAACTAGTTCAAGGTTTATGTGCTAAATCCCGGAAGATGTTCTTCCAACCTATGAGAACATCTTTTCGAACTTGGGGTGTCTGATGCAGGGGCATTCTAGGGTACTCGACAAATTTGCATGGTGGTGTGTTATTTTGGTTATGTGGTACTCGGTTGTAGATTTAACTGACGGTCTCAGTTATCGAAGGAAGCTCGGTTGCTGAAGGAACTCGGTGAAACCTTTTGTGCTCAGTGATGCCTATGTTGCTCAGTATTGCTTGGCTTGGTTGGTTGTTTCACTGGTGCTCGGTTGTTTCTCTGGCCCTCGGTAGTTCTTATTTACCGACTGGAGTTCTTGTAGATTTGGTTGGCCGACTTGGTTCATTTATTATTGGTATATTTTGTGGTATTATCCTATGTAGATCTAGAGGCCAATATAGAGAATTAAATGTTTGTAAGGCTATTTATGAGATGACTGTTGTTGCATTTAATATTTGTTTGTAATAGGAGCTGACTTGGCTTAGGAGTTAATTGTTTCATCTAGCTGACTTGTGGCTGAAGATTATTATTTAAGGAGTGTTTGGGTAGTTTTTTAGGAGTCAATTAGGAGGTGGAAGTCAATGATTAGATCTAGATCCTGCAAGATCTTAAAGATCAGATTGTTATCTTATAGTTTTTAATAGCTGAGCTAGTGGTTTGCATGTTTGGAGACAAGGAGATTGCTTGGAGGCTTGTGAGCTCAAGTTTAGATCTACCTTAGGGTTTCCATTAGTTGCTGAATTATTTTAGAGTTGGACTAGTTGAGAGATTGTAGAAATACTTTTGATTGTATTTGCCCCTAACCCAAAAGGCCTTACAGTCAGGCATGTTAATGAAAATTTAGTTGAAAGACATTGTATTGTTGTGTTATTCTGTATTGTGGTGTTTGGCTGCTTGTTTGGACTATCCTTAATTAGATCCTCCTTACCTGTCCCGCGTCAAAAGTGATGAGATCACTCTTTTAGAGAGAGATGTAGAGAATCTCAACTTGATATGACTCCTGATGAAGATGAGATGCCCCAAGCCATGAAGCTTGAATTGATTTGTTGATTAGGATTTATTTGAAGAAGAATATTTTCTATGTTGTCATGCGCCCTTGGGATCAAAATTGAAATGAGGTAGAGAGATAAAAACCTAATTTGATTGATTGAAAGCGCACTGAGATTGTCAATAGAGTTTGGAATAGATTGAAGCTTGTTTGGAGTTGTTTGGAGGTCCTATTGACCAGATTTGATTAAATTTTGACCAAGGTTGACCAATATGAAATCACTTGGATTTAATACATTTGCATGAGATTGACATTAGAGGTTCAAGAAGTGAAGGCAGAAGTGAGCGAGAAGCAATAGCATTAGCGGTCAACTATGTTTGACCAAGAAGGGTTGAATTTTCAATTTGACTAAGTAAATGATCTTAGATTTTGATTTTAATCATGAAAATGGATTTAGAACATCAAAATTACCTAGGGGTGCAATTTTTGTGAGATTTTCAGCACTTTGAAAATTAGGTCAAAATCTATAAAAGGGGTCCAGAGGGGTCATTCTCAAATCATTTGCTATAGTTGACTTTGAGAGCCTAGAGCCTTCTAGTGCGAGAAACGTGTTGATTCCTATGTAAAATCACTGATTCGAGTTGTAGAGTTGCCACAACTGGCCATGGGAATACAATACAATGGTAAGTATCCAATCCCACTTCGTGATTTGGTCAATTTTAGTTGTTTTTCTTGCTTTGAGTCACGTTTTAGGTTTTCTTTTGTAGTTTATCGTATGATAAAAGAATTTTATCGCATGCCTCTTTAAGGTTTTTTGTACAATAAATTAGTTACAATATGTGTATCATTTCCAATTTAGAGTTTTATCATATGATAGGTACCCTCATATCGTACGATATAGGGAACAATATCGTATTAAAAAATCATATTGTACCCTTTGTTGAGTTTCATAGTATGATAAATAGGAGTAATCTATTTCATCATATGAGCCAATTTTGAATTTTTATCCTTTGTAGCAAATTTTATGTCTTCTATTGTAGCTTTGTAGCCTTGTATTACATGATTTCTAGTAGCTCGATGTTCGATTGATATTGATTACTGATGCTTTGCGTGTTTTATTTATTTCATATTCAACTTCCTAATCTGATCTATTGATGTGCATACCCACAAGCACTTTGGTTGGCTCAATTTCTCTCCCCTGATGACCTAGCAGTTCTTGATCAGTGTGGGATAAGGAAGCTCCCGACTCTTCTTGATATCTGTGTGAACCACATATTACTCACATCGCTAGCAGAGCACTTTCAATCAGAGCATAACACATACCATCTTCTAACTAGTGAGATCATGGAGACATCAAAGGATGTGTATCAGATCCTCTTTTTACCGATAGCCGATGAGTTATTCTATTACATGTTCAGGCTTAGAATTGTTACCTCTATCAGGCAATAAGACTAACAACAATTCTAGCTGACAATGGAAACCTCTCCTAGCTATGGGTAGACTATGATTGGAAAGGAATCTCCAGATTCTAGGCCAGCTCCTATAAAAATTGGATATCACTTTACTAACCTAAAAAACTTGATGGGAAATGGGGAAAAGGAATTGATAAACTTAGAAAATAAGGTGATACACCAATGACTGATTCAGAAATCAGAAAAGAAAACAACAACTCCAGACCTAGTTCACAATGAAATTCAGATGTTTGGAACACTTTTCATCATATAGACTAATGAATTTGATAATTAGGGATTAACCACAAACTATTGAACTCTTAGCAACATATGTTTCTCAAATAAGGTTTGATTAATCAGACTTATCAATCTTGGAAGGAACAATGAAACATTCACATCCAAAATCAAAATCAGAATTATAAACACTTACTAAAGAAGATGGAAAGGCATGATAATCTGAACACAAAAATGACCTGTAATCTGGTATATTTCCTTCACAATTTCTGCAAAAATGGTTACAAAAGTGGCCTGAGAAACATCTAGGAACAATACATTCACTAAAATGCCCTCTTTTCAAAATCTACAACCCTTAGAAAAGAAAATCTTCCTTCCTAAAAAGGCCTCCAAACCCTAATCCGAGAATGCCCATCTCCCCTAAAAATGCTCCAATTTTTGGCATAAATCATGCCAAAAATTTAGGCCACATGTCATCAAGAATGAAAAGTCCATCTCCCTAAATTTTGGCTTTATACAAGGAATTAAAAATTCCCTTTATATCAAAAATTAAGCCAAAATTTAACTATTCTTTTTAATAAAATTGGCTTTACAATTAAAGAGATAAATCCCTTTATTCAAATTTCATGCCAAATCTATTAGAAAGAAAACAAATATTAACAAGGTTTTAATATTTGTTAATGCCCCAAATAATAATTATTTAAAAGTTTCAATATAATTATCAAAACTTAAATAATAACTATCCTATCAATACATCTAGCAATTTTAATTTTTTATTTAACAAAGTGGGGAGTAATATACTCGACCCACTTGTTGTCCATACATGCAATGAAAAGAAATTGATAATGTACGTGGTCCCCAAATGTGTGAGGTGGCAATTTGTGCTCTGCAGCCACTGACCCTCTGACAGGCACTTTGCATTGTGGATGCCAAAAGAGTTTACATTCTATTTGAGGCTTTATTCTTATCATGTGATAAGGCATTTGTTTTCATCACTTTACATTTTGGAGGGTTTCAAACCCTAGCTCTGGCCATTCGATGCTAAAACTGTAAGTTCGATGAGGATTTTTTTGCAAAATGAAAGGGATTTGACCCTTCAGAACATGAGGAACTCTAGCATTCTGATAAAAATCATAAGTTTACTAATTTTTCACTCTCTATTGTGCTTTATCTCTACATTAAAAAAAAACAATCATTGCATGAAAAAGAGTTTACTATTGTTTCAAGAACTCTCTGTCGCATATTTAACTTTCTGTCCCTTGCATATGATATGGGTTCTCTGTAGATAGAAGTTTGAGCTTGCCATTGGTCTGAACTTGCTGTTTGACATTTTTTCAAAAAATGTGGGCTTTCTTTTTGCAAAATACATTTGAAAACTCATCATTTAAAACAAGAGTTTCAAAAAACCCTTATTAATTGCTGTTCTTTCTTTGAACTTGGAATTAACGTTTTGATACAAAACGTGAGCTTTGTAGATGATAACCACAATGCCTCTTTTGTAGAATATAAGGCTTAGTTTCTTGCTTGAAAGTGATAGTATTTTTGAAAACATGGGTTTCCTTCTATTCCCTTCATTGATACTTCTCTGTTTGAAAAGGGCACATGCACTATTTTTTTTTCTTTGCTGAATAATCTAGCACAAAACGTGCCCTAATTTCTGATGTCGAAATCACTGTTCCTTTTAAGCAAACTGAATGTTGTCATATATCAAAACGTGGGTCTTATTTCTGCAAAAACATGTACTCCTCTTTCCTTGCAAAAAATGCCTCTGATTTTGCGTGATATGTGGGTTCATTTGCTGAAAGTATGTCTTTATCAATGCTGAAAATGGGGTTCACTGTTAAAAATGTGGCATGATTTTAAAACTCTCTGTCTAACGTTTCATTCAAAACGTGCTTCCTTTTCATAAAATATGGCTCTATTTTTGCTGGAGATGTAAGTTCATTATTGTTTGGCTTTTGCTGAAAGATATAGCACATAACGTGCCCTTCTTTTTCTGTATACAAATGTGAAATTCTCTATTGTGTGAACTTGAATATGGCAAACACATTTTTTTAAAAAAAAGAAAGAAACAGTGTGTATCTTTGCAAAAATAGTGGGATTCATACCTCCAGTTAGCGACTTCCCTTTTCTTTCATTTTTGATGAATGGCAAATATAAAACGTGCTCTTTTTCCCTTGAATAAAATATGGCTTTGCTGGAAAATGTGTGCCTTTGTTGCTGGAAATAAATTACATGTTCCTCATTTTATGCTCTGTTAACATTTTTTTTAAAAAAAAATGTGACCTCTGTTTGAACCTGCCGTGACTTCTTCTTTGCTGATAATATGGAAGATCTCTGCATAAATACACTTTGAATATGACATATTCAAACACTGTTTTTAGATGTAGAAGTTTATGTTTCTCTTTTGCAAAAACAGTGGGATCATTGCACTCTTTGATACCTCTTTTTTCCACTGGATGTTCAAACTCAAACATAGCACATATAAACACAGTTCTTAAAAAGAATAGTGTGTTTCACTTTTCCATAAAATGGTGGATTTGAACCTACAGTTACTATCTTGAAACCCTCTATTTCATTTTTGTCTAAACAATAAAGCACAAACGTGCTTTCTTCTCTACAAAATGTGTTGAAATACTTGTTTGAAAAACACATAAATGTTGCAAATACACTTACAATTTTTTAAAATGAAATAGTTTGTTTCTTTTCCTTGTAATAAAACATATATCATGACTCTTTTTGGCATAAAAATAAGGTTCAAACCCTTATCTGTTGATATCCACCATTTTGATAAAAGAATATTCGGCATAAACACTTCCAGTTCAATAGCATTCTGTAGCTTTCATTGCATTCTGTAGTTTGTAGTTTGAGACCTTTTCAAGTGATTTCTTACTGTTCCTTAGCAAGCATAACATAGCATGATAGAGAGTGTCATTTCCCCTTTGCATTCTTCGTTATTCTTTTCACTAGTCTTCATTTATGAACATGAACTTTGTATTGTTCCTTCAGCAAGAGCACACCATTTTTTGAACTTTATTGTTTGAATCCCTGAGTTCAATCCTTTCAGAAACATGATCTACATTCCAGCATTTGAAATTGATATGATTCTTGTCAGAAATTGAACATATGAACTATTTTTCTTATGATTTCTGACAAGTACTTAAGAATGTGACCTATTGGCATTCTGAGAAAAATAACATTAGCATTATTGAAGCTCCTGTAGCAGATTATTGTACACTTTCTTTCTGATACTGAATTTGTTACTTTATGATATAAAGTACAACAAGATGTAAATGTTCTATATTTTGTCAATGAAGTTTGAGCATGGGCTCGTGACACTCAATAACGATAAAATGCTTATGACTGAGGTTCAAACACGGGTTCGTGACACCCAGTCATAACATTTTGTTAACATTTATATTATGATTCAACCTTGAAGTACTTGAAAATATTCAGTATTTAAATCATTGAAAGTTGTGAAAATGTACTTTATTTATTGAAATCAGCACCTTTTGGTAAAACAACTTGAGTCTTCTGGAGATCAGCAACCTGGAACCTCTTGTAACACGGGAAACTAGCTTGTTCTGCATCTTCAAAATATGACTGAAAAAGTGAATTAGTCCACTATTATCTGCAAAACACTTGTTAGTTACATGCAATATCAATAAGAAACATATTCTGAAAAAGGTTTCTTAATCCAGAAACATGCTAAGTCCCTTTCATTTAGATTCATGACTTGTTCAAAATGAAATCACACACCACAATAGGTACTAAAAGTGAAAGGTTTCATGTTCCAAAACACGTCCCTTTAACACTTTTTTGTAGTGAGTGCTGGTTTTCATTTTCTTGCTACATTTGTTCTTTGATTGATATGCATATAGTATCAGATAGCTGATGTATGTAACTGTTTTCCTTGTATTGCTTAGATCCGTCAGGATCTAACCATTGTTTTCTTTCTTTTTTTAAGGTGATGCTGCCTTAAGGACCAAAATGCAGATGATGACCTGGGTACGACTTAGATGGAGGGACCTGATAGAGACTAGCAGAACCAACACAAACACGAGGCAATGCATGGGAACCTTTTACACATTTTTGTTATCTATTCTTATTTGCAATGTACTCTGTTTATTGAAACATGAAATATGAATCAAATGACATTTGTACTACATTCTTATGAATGCACAATGTAATGATCAATGATGAATTCTAGAATTTGTAATAATTTGATCAATACTTTAGAGTACATAAAATGAAAATCTGACAACAAATGTAGTAAGTAGATGCAAACTAACAAAACCTACTAGATAGTGTTAATTAGATAACATGAATGTGCAAATTTCTCTTTTAGTGCCTATTGTGTTGTATGGTTTAATTTTGAATAACATTACAATCAAGATCCCATGGAGGACATCGCAACTATGAGGAGGATCTTCGCATATGACACCATCATGGAGTGTCATATCACTTGGGACTACATGATCCAATAGTGTGGGAAGGAGTACCCATTAGTATGTATTCTTTTAGGCCTGATTGGTTGTGTGGTAGTCCCTGATTAGAGTTAACAAGGCTTCTAGTGTGAATGGAGCTGCATTCTTTATGATATGTTGATGAGGCCACATAAACTTAGTTGGGGAGCTTGGTTACGTACTATGCCATATGTACTGTGAGCTACATGAGATTGTCTACTAGCATGGTAGGAACATGGCGACTGAGGTCATTGTTCTCCAAATTTGGGCATGGGAGCACATTCTCGTTGTACACCTAGTGACAAAGATTTCCCCAGGAGTGGGTATGCCATACATTGTTCGCTATAATGGCTACATCCATCAACCCAATTTGGGAAAGACCTCATTTTGGTGGCATCAGTTTGATGACATGACCAAAGTAGTATGATGACCCTATGTAGGCTGCAAGAGGTGGATAGGTTTTTCCCGTGAGTATTCCTTTATGTTCAGTAGAAAATCATTGATTGACAAGTAAGTCCTTTGTGATTTATGATGCATTGTCCATATTATTATTTTAGCTTGATATATCTTAGCCTTTCTAAATTATGACATGTAACATCTATCTTGTAGGAGTGCTCCCATCATGGAGTGATTTTGCATCAGCCATGTCTGGCACTAGTTTGGACAGTGTCACGACACACATACAGAGTTTATCATGTATGCTCAGTATGCTAATGAGGAGACGGATTGAGGACCATAGTTGGTATATGTTGTCACAGTTTAGGAGCTGCGAGATCTAGTCAAGGTGGATTGGGATCACCTATCCACAATCACAAATGAAAGGATGACACAACCATATAAGCAACATCACATCGATCATCCCTTCCCATGATTCACTGATCCAATAGAGTGAGCACTCTGACCTGATGAAGATGATCATGTTGATGAGCCACATAGGGGAGGCACTACTAGGGAACAAGGTGGGAGGCCATGGATATCTACAATGACCAACATTAGTCGTGCACTATTATCAAGTTAGAAGAGGCCCAGGGGAGGGAGAGGATATTTGGGAGCAGTGGGGATAGCGACGGTGATGAAGGAGGATATGGAGGAGGATGAGGGAGAGAGGTTAGTGAGGAAGGTGGATAGAGGACACCTCCTCTAGAGAGATAGGCATGGTAGGCTAGTGGGGGAGGATACCAAGGTTAGGGATGAGGAGACAAAAGCACAAGCTTAACCCACTGAGGCACCTAGGGCCGAGGGAGTACAAGGTAGAACTAGAGGAGATGCACAACTTAGGGAAGACTTGGCAGAGTCCAAGACACAGAGGGTAGTTTTTGAGGCACAAATACATTTGGTAGAGTGAGATAGGGATCACCTAATCTGAGAGCTCCAAAGCACACAATAGATGACTACTTATTAGATTTCACAGGAATCTTATTAGTATACATTGTATATCAAAGCAGTGCCAACGATAGCTAGAGCATCATCATATTCCTAGTTTGTTGCATAGTCTAAGGGAGATGTACCTATATCAATGAGAGAAGATGCCCCTCCTCCTCCACCTTGAGATCAAGTAGAGGGAGGGAGCCAGTCTTGATTTCCCCTTCTTGTCTTATCCCCTTCTTATTCTTTTTTTATGTACTCCACTTGATATATCTGCATCGAGGATGCACCATTTTTGTACTTGAGACATATTTTTGAGATCTATATATATTGCAGAATATTATGATTTATAATTTTGATCTCTAATGCTTATATGTTTATCTCTGTTTATGCACATGTATGCTTCAATTTATCCTTCCTTTTATGTTCTTGATGTATATGATGCTGATCCACATATCTTTACCTCATGTGTTGTCACTAATACTGCACAATGTAGATAGTGCTTTTACTTTGATATCATGTTCATTGTAATATGGTATTTGTTACTCTTTTTCATACTTAGTCATATATGCGGTGATGAAATCTTAGCACTCTAGGCCCCTTTTATGATGATAATGACCTTGGTTTGTGTAGATAGTCAAAGTTAACAGAAAATATTTTAGTTGATCACATTGGTAGAGAGAAAGGAAGGATGGCCCAAGAGAACCAAAAAATGAACCACTTAAATGAAACCCTAGAATGAAATGCAACCTCATACACAAGTCAAGTCAGTGATCATGTAGCTATTCATTTATCATCATTTGAGCATTATCAGAGGTTAGTACAACCTTCACTGATGCAAGAGTGATCATGAGGATATGAATACGACCCTATCAGACAAGATGTAGGAAACAAATGTAAGCATCAAGGCATAAGTGTCGAGATGACCTAAATATAGTTTGCAGTTTATTATTGTAAGAATCCACCTGTATCAAGGCACAAGCTTCCAAGATAACCACAAGTTTTGTCTTACATACTACACACAAGCAATAGACAAGGAGATATTTCCAACCTCACATAAGTTTTCAAATAAAGAGGGTCTAGGTACGATGTTCCAATAATGATGGAAGCTCGTACCACAGACACCCAATTTATTATACCACTTAGGATCATTGAAACCACACCACAAGTAGAAATCAAAGAAAATATTTTATGCCCCCAATCATGAGTTTCTAGTCAATTGTTCAACATATCTTAGTCATTTTTTAGTTTTCTAGGATGTAGTATGTGCTGGGTGTTAAGGAATATATTTGTGCGAGTGTCAAAGTGTGAGTGTGAAGATGGTAGTGCAAGATCTGATATGTGTTGAGAAACACAATGATGTCCAGATTGGTAGTGTTAAGAAACACTGTAGGATTGGGGTGTTTGAGAAACACCAAGTAGTATCAGTGGTAAATTGTCCATCAGGAAGGACTAATATACTAACTCAGGTTAAGATCAAGAGATCAAGTGATAAAGCACTGATGACTCAGATAGATAGTGTGTGATTTCCCCCCGGTGAGAAATAAGAATTGAAGACAAGACTAAGAATAGCTCTAGCCCAGGATGGGACAAGGGAGACATAAAGGAATGTGATAAGATCATGAGAGCTCTACCATGAGTTGATAGATGGAGCACTTATTACAAGTGATGCCTATTTGCCAAGTTTTCACCACTTGGGATTATTCTATTTTTTCTACCAGGGTGCTTGTTTCCAGGTTTTTACCAAGGCACTTTTGCCATTTTTCTAAATTTTTTTTTATTTTTTTATTTTTGTGTGGATACATCAAGGTGCTTGTTACCAGGTTTTCACTAGGATGATCATTTTTTCAAGATTTTATATGCTTTTTAGGATTTAGTTTTTCAAGATCATAAATTGTTGTACAAGATGAAGAATGTCTAGCTATAGAATCATTTTAGGTGAAGAGCGTTGAGATGCTCTTTGAGAATATCACCTTCTAGAGTAGCGAGCTGATAAGATCTAGAGCCAAATGCTGCAGTGATGATAAAAGGACCCAACCAGTTAGGTTTAAATTTGCCCTTCTATTATTGATGTTGTTATTTCTTTGGGTTCTCTCTCAGAATGTGATCACCGACCTAAAATTTATGATGCTGATACTTCTTGTTGTAGCCTTTAGACATTCACTTTTGGTAGACCCTCAGATGGTCAAATGCTTCTTTTCTGCATTCATCTAGTAGTTCTAGTTCTTGTAGTCGAGAAATTTTGTAATCATCATATGTGATAAGCCCATGTAATGATACCCTAAGTGAAGGTATCTTGACTTCGATTGGTAGGATGGATTCAGAACCATAGATGAATGAGAATGGGATAGCCCCTATACATGTTCTAATACTTTTTCTATAAGCCCATAAAGATGGATTGATCTAAAAATGCCAACCCTTTCCTGACTTATTAACTGTTTGGTGTAAGATCTTTAAGATTGTTTTGTTTGAGGTGTATGCTTGTCCATTCCCTCGAGAATAGTAAATAGAGGAGGAATTATGCATGATGTGAAACTTGGTGCATAGCTCATCAATGCCACTATTATTGAAATGAACTCCATTATCTGTAACAATCAAGGAGGGGATTCCGTATCTACAAATGATGTAATTGAGGATAAACATAGCTACCTATTTTCCCATTGCTTTGAAAAGGGGTATCACTTCAACCCATTTGGTAAAGTATTCAATAGATGTAATGATTAACTTGTGTCCATTGGAGGATGAAGGGTAAATTTGTCCCACAAGATCAAAAGCCCATTGCTAAAATGACCAGTGAGTGATGAAAGGTAGAACATCCTGAGGAAGAGTGTGAATCAAGTTCCCATGGAATTGACATTTTTGATAGGTCTTAGCAAATTGGAAAGCATCCTTCTCCATGGTAGACCAGTAATAACCTTCTCTAAGGATCATTTTCACCAAAGAAAGGCCATTTGAGTGTGATCCATAGATACCCTCATGAACTTCCCTAAGCACTCTTTTAGACTCATGCTCCAAACATCTAAGAAGTGTACTGTCAAGACCTCTCTTTTAGACTCCTCATGCTCCAAACACCTAAGAAGTGTACTGTCAAGACCTCTCTTAAATAAGTCATTTGGGATGATAAGATACCGAAAGGTGTTTCACACGAGGTTCCATTTTTTATTCTGGGATAGAGAGTCAGGCATGGTTTGGTCTTTAAGGTAAGTGTAGATCTGGCTATAGAGGGAAGTATTATAAGAAATGATGGTACATATAATTTGAGAATCTAGCATATCATAGGAATAAAATGGGAGCTCTTCCACCATAAATTCATAGCAAAACTGGTGCTCTTCTAGTTGTAACATCGAGACTAAGGTATCCATGGTGTCTGCTTCTCTATTCTCTATACGTGGTAACTGCTGAAAGGTGATAAACATAAAGTATTTCTTTAAGTCATGAACCAAGCATTTGTATGGCAAGAGATTTTCTTCTCAACTTTGATATTCACCACTAACTTGGTTGATCACCAGTTGAGAGTCACTATAAATGTGAAGTTCTTCAATCTTTCACTCGATGACCAGTTTAAGTCCATTAGTTAATCTTTTATTTAGTGTATGGGAAGATCATTTTGTAAGCTTTAGGATTTTTTTAACCTTATGGAGAGATGAAAAAAAACTCCAGCACCTGCGCCATATTGCATGAATGAACCATCAAAATACATTTTCCAAGGATCTTATGTTAAATGTATGATGAATTTGTCAGGAAAGTCCACCATAATAGGCTATATATCTTGTAATGGTGTGTCTACTAGTTGATCAACCAATACTTTCCCTTTGATTTCCTTTCGACCAACATACATGATATCAAATTCACTGAGGATCATGACCCATTTAGCCAATCGTCCTGTGAGCATTGCCTTGCTCAATAAGTATTTGAGAGGATCAATTTTAGCTATTAGTTTGTAGAGTAAGATAAAATATAGTTTCTAAACTTATGATAAGAAAACACTACTGATAGACAAGCCTTTTCAATCACTATACAATTTAGGTCATAAGATACCAGAGTTTGGCTAATATAATAAATTGCTCGTTCTCATCCTTGATCATCTTGCTGTGTGATAAATTCTCCTAAATAACAAGTAGTAGCTGATATGTACAATAATAAGGGTTTACCGAGAGTAGGAGCCATCAACATAGGAGGATTAGCTAGGTAATCTTTGGTCTGTTGAAAATTCTTTTCACAATCCTCATTCCACTTGAATGTGACTCCTTTGTGCAAGGTCTTAGTGAAGGTTTGTGCCTTGTTAGCTAATTGCGAGATAAATCTCTTGATGGAGTGTAGATTTTCTTGTAATTTCCTCATTTGACTGATATTTTGTGGGGGTTACATGTCCATTATTACTTTGATCTTATCTAGATCTACTAAAATTCCCCATGCTGAGACTATGTAGCCAATAATTTTATCGGAAGTAACCCCAAAAGCACACTTCTTTAGATTAAGCCTTAACTTGAATTGTTCCATTCAGATGAAGATCCTATCCAAATCAAAGAGGTTGATATCTCTATTAGTATATTTAGCTAATGTGTCATCCACATATTCCTCCATATTTTTATGTATCATATCATGAAATATGGTTGTCATTATGTGTTGGTATGTTGCACCAGCATTTTTTAGACCAAAGGGCATGACATTCTAGAAAAAATTTCCCCATGCAAAAGTGAATGCTGTCTTTTCCTGATCTTCAAGTGCAATGTGGATTTGATTGTATCTTGAGAATCCATCCATTAAGGAATACATTTGGTAACCAACAATGAGATCCAAAATCATGCCAATGTTGGGCAACACAAGATCATCCTTAGGGAAAGCCTTATTCAGATCTTTGAAGTTTGTGCATATGCGTATTGACTTGTCTGCCTTGGATAGAGACACAATGTTTGATATCTAGTCAAAATAGTCTATGGCTCGAATAAATGTGGCTTTGAGTAATTTATCAAGCTATGATATAACTAGTAATGCAATATGTGGATGCATTTTTTTCAGCTTTTGTTTTATTGGTTTGATGCCTAGAGCAATGGATAAATGATGCATGATGAGGTTTGTATCCAAGCCTGGCACATCAGAATAAGACCATGCAAATTTAATCTTCTTTTTAGTGAAGAATTGGATAAATGGTTGCTTCTCTTCTTCAGACAAAGATTGTGCTAGATGTATAATTTGGGGATTTTCTGTTGTGCCCAAATTTACCTAATGCGTAGGCTCTATAAGCACTAATGATCGTTCTTGGAAATGCTTGGGGAGGATATAAAGTATCTCATCTAAAGGAACCTCTGAGAGGTCTTCACCATTCGATACATCTTTTATTTTTACGATTTTAGGGTCTGATACTATCATAGAGTAGTTTTCACCATCAAATTGCTTGTTCTTTTTATTTTTATTTTTATTTCTCAACGACTAAGATATTTGATATCTTCCACTGACATTCTGCTTCTCATTGCATTGGTTTAAGAGGGAAGAGGTTCAATGAAATTGAGATAATAGGATAAGGTATGGTCATTGGAAAAATACATTAGGTTTACTGGCTTGGAGGTATTCCAATCAATAGCTTAGGGAGAACAAGGGGTAGGGAACCAATGGGTTCAAGAGAAAAGACTCTGGTATCATCATCATCATTCATGGCCGCTGAGGGTAAGTTGAGAAAGTTATCTTCCCTAGAGTTATTTGGAGTGTGACTCATTGAAGGATTTCCAAAGGAGTCATGAGAGGTATTTTGTGA
>BSBK01004734.1:1157500-1206864 GCA_027943335.1 Chamaecyparis obtusa
AGTGTATGCTGAGTCTGTAGGAATGGTAACCTCAATTCTATTGTGATAGAATTTAATGCATTGGTGATATGTTGAAGGTACAACCTATATTTCATGGATCCATGAGTGATCCATAAGTATGTCTTATGCTAGGGGAAGGTCCAAGACTTGACAAATGATGTCCCTTTTGTTAGAGTAGTCATATTATAGCTAATAATTAAATTATTTAATTATTAGTCTATTATTCTCTACACTTAAGTTAGACTTAGGCATCTCATTATCCTTTAGGGTTTTGGTATCCTTTTATAAAGATTCCCTCTTTGTATTTCATTAATTCACTTATTGGATCATAATAGAGATTGCTCTTTGCATGTCCATAAGATGTCTCTGGCTTTTTGGCCTCCATGATTTTTCTTGCTTCTGTGCTTTGCTTCTTCCATGTGACAGGGTTATGCATGCAGGTGTTCTTGGGAGATTAGTATTTCACCTAATCTAACATGGTATCAGAGCCATCTTGCTGCTCACTGTTCGTGTTTTGTTGAAGTGTTTCAGAAGCAGGAGGTTTTCAAGGGTTTCAGAAGTTTTTTTTGTGGATCTGGGGGGTAGCCGAAATTTGGCTCACCTTGGGCAAAAATGGACACCACCATTGTGTCCGGAAGGCCCAAGAACCCCTAAATCCATATAAAACTTGTCCATTTTGGACACAGTGGCATCTGAGGCAAAATTTTTTTGCATACCAGGGCCGTACGGCCCTGACATGCACTCCGAGGCGGGTACAGTCGGCGATAAATTTAAAAAAATAATAACGTTTTGGGCGGCCGCCTAGCGGCCACCGGCGCACCGCCAAGCGGCCACCACAGAGCCGCAGCCCAGCTCCGCCGCCCTCCGCCGCCCGCCGGCCCAGCTCCGCTTGCCCGCGGCCCCGCCGCCCTCCACCACCCGCTGTCCGACGGCCCCACTCAGCTCCGCCGCCGCCCGCAGCGTCCTCCGCCGCCCCGCTAGCCTCCTCCGCCGGCCCCGCTCCGCCCACCGCTCCGCCGGCCGCCCGACGGGTTTTTTAAGCCCTGCGGGCCCTAGCGGCGGTCACATGGGTGACCGGGAGCTCTAGCTCCAGCCCCCTGCGCGCGCCATGCGCCCAGGGGCTCTATTTTTTCCAGCCCCAGGGGCTTAAAAATTTATTTTGAAGCCTTTTTAAGGTACCTGGGCTTTTTTTGCCATATCTTCTTCATCTGGAGGCGTATTTGGGAGTTTTTTATATCATCGGAAAGCTCTTTCCGAGACAAACACAATTATGGAGGTTTCTTTTCGAGTTTTTTGCCTTGGTTTTCATACCATACCTTCGAAGGCAGGCCTACTTTTTTGCCTTCCTGGAGCACCTGATGCTTTTTTTGGCATAACTTGCTCATACGGAGGAGTTAGTGGGCAAACGAGACATCATCGGAAAGATGATTCCGAGACGGTCGTTTTATACGCAGAGCTTTTTTCCAGATTCTTCTTCCATTTTTCGCACCAGGCTGTTGAATTCAGAAGTTTTCTTTTTCAGGTGCCTGTCAGAGCACCTGTCACTGTTTTTGCCGTAACTTGAGCATACGATGGCATTTTTTGCCAAACAAGATATCGACGGAAAGCTAGTTCCGAGACCGTTCTATTTTTTTTAGTTTGGTTGTTTGATTTTGCCGTTTGCAGGGGTTTTATGCCAGTCAAAGTCACGGGTACTTTTTGCATTCTGGACACTATATCTCTCATATTCGGGCTCAGTTTTCAGCAAACTTGGTTTTTTCGGAAAGCTTGTTCAGTGTACTTTTCAGTTTCAGAGGTCTTATTTCCAGATTCTATACCAGGTTCTTCCTCCATTGAGTTTTGCTTTTCTGCACTCAGATGGACTACTTGGCTTTTACAGGTTCACGGATCTCCATTCTTGGGATGACTTCTGCTTCTGTTCTCATTGTTCTTCTTTCCTTCTTCTTTTGAGCATTGTATGCTTCTCTTTTGTTGCATTATTCTTTTTTGTAAATGCACTGAGATAAAGTGCCTACTTTTGCATATCTGGGATCTTGTACACCTTGTGTTTGTTTGTACTCGCACTCAGTTATAAAGTGCCATGGGGGGGTTATGATGTTTTGCCTTTTGTGCTCATCCACCTTTGTCAAGTGAGTGTACCTTCCATGACATTAGCCTCATGTAGTTTGTGTCAATGACACCGCCCTTTATCCTGTGCTTGTACCTTCTTTTGCACATAGGTGTTCCCGTTTCTTCTTCTTGCAGATGTTTCTGGCATTGCATTTCAGTGTTCTTGTCACCCCGTTCAGCATTATGGGGGGGTTCACCTGTTGGCTCTATTGCTTCCTTGGTTCGGTTGAGTGATCTACGTATTCAGTTTTTGTTCCTATGTACTAGGCGGATGCAGTGGCTAGGCACCTATGCATTTCGGTGAGATGGTTCATCTACTATATAGACACTCATTCATTCCTATTTTGGAGGTCACCTCTTTGATTGATCAGCTCTTCAGACTTTATCTTCTCTACCTGGTCATGCACTATTTCAGTGGGGGTTCCAGCAGTATTCTTCTGACAGTGTTTGCAGCTTCATGCTTCGGAGATGCTTCATGCTCTTTCTTGTTCCTTTCTTTGGGACATTCCCTAGATTGGAGGCTTTGTTTCCTTCATCTAGTTTATTTTCTTGTACTTGGGTACCTGATCAGGCCTTGTTGCCGGGACCCATAGCTCTTTCATGCATTTTTGTTTTCATGCATCTTTTAGTCCTTAGTTGTTTAGCTTCTCCCTAAGTTACACTTAAGGGGGGGTGTTAGAGTAGTCATATTATAGCTAATAATTAAATTATTTAATTATTAGTCTATTATTCTCTACACTTAAGTTAGACTTAGGCATCTCATTATCCTTTAGGGTTTTGGTATCCTTTTATAAGGATTCCCTCTTTGTATTTCATTAATTCACTTATTGGATCATAATAGAGATTGCTCTTTGCATGTCCATAAGATGTCTTTGGCTTTTTGGCCTCCATGATTTTTCTTGCTTCTGTGCTTTGCTTCTTCCATGTGACAGGGTTATGCATGTAGGTGTTCTTGGGAGATTATTATTTCACCTAATCTAACACCTTTGAACAAGACCTACCAGGATGGGCAAGACCACCATGCCTTTCGAAGAATGTTCCTCATCATCAAATGCTTTGATTGTTATTTTTCATCAAGGATCAATAGCATGTTTTGAGAAACCAAGAGCCTTAACAAAATTTAAAGTGCAGATACTCAAACTTGCATCTCCATCTATCAAAACATGCTTAACCCCATGCTTGTGTATGAGGACTTCAATATAGAGGGGCTGGTTATGCGGGTGGCTGACAAATTTGTTATATTCTTTTGAAAAATTTAGGTAATGAGGAGAAGCGAGATGGACAACCTTGGAATGGAACTTATTGATGTCTAGGTCCTTAGGAACATTAGTCATGATGAGGACTTGATCTAGAATCTCTCTATGGGTAGGAGAGATTTTAAGAAGTTCAAGGATTGAGATATGAGTTGACGCATGTGGAAGATGATCAACTAGATTGTAATCATGTGTTGTAGAAGAGGTAGTTGGTTTTGATGCTTGAGTTGTTATTTATTTGGAAGATGAAGAGGAGGACTAACTGACCCCTTGCAGAGTGATTTTACCTTGAGAGCGGGTTACCATGTTAGATTATTTAACCTAAGCCTTGCCTTTGATATTGATAAAATTGACAGTATGAGCAGAGGATTCAAGCATATGGATCACATTGTCAGTATCAAGGTATGTGTACCCAACTTTGGTGTCCTTTTCCATAGATGAATCCCCTTTATCGTATTTAGGAAAAGGCTCCTTGAAAGCCTTATGATCAGTATTCTCCTGCGGGGGATCAATCACAATTGTCTCATTATTGATTAGATCCTAGATGAGATGTTTAAGATTCATGCAATCATTAGTCTTGTGGCCTTTATTGTGATGGTAATTGCAATAGTGGTTATCATTCCACCGCTTATGCTTTATCTCAGGATTGTATGGTTTAGAGTTGTCAGGAAAAGTGATGATCTTATTGGTCAAAAGCATCTTCAAGGAATTATCAAGGGATTCTCCAAGAGGATTGAAGTCTCTCTTAGGCCTAGGGATCCATGGCATATCTCTATTAGCCTCAGTTTTAGAGCATGTTTGGTTGCTCTTATTAGCTTTCACAACTTGGATGCCAGTGGATAAGTTGAAAGCTATCTCTTTGGGCTTTGTAGTGGTAGATGCTGAGGTTTGTACCTAAGATTCCATCATTGAAGACATCCTTGGTTTTGGTCCATAACTTATGCTTGTCTTTGTTATGCTGGTTATTGGAAGAGGATTTGTGTTCTTTATATTGAAGAGTAATCTCGCCCTTTCAAACAAGGACATCCTCTATGTGTCTAGATGATTCAACCAACTTGTTAAATGCGGAATGTGTTTGCATTTTCAATGCATAGTTCATTTGAGGAAGTAAAATGTTGATGAATATGCTAGTTTTTTTAGTCTCAAAAATATGCCAAGGGTATTGAGCTAACATTCACTACCATCACTGGAGGAATGTGACAAAGGGTTCTCCCACACACTTCTTGGTATTGCATAAATCAAGCATGGTGATAATATGAGAGATGTTGTAGGAATATTGTTGGATGAATTGCTGAACCATCTCATCAAAGGTCTTAATTCCAGGGCCATTGAGACTTTGAGGAAAGAGTCTCATTAGGTAGCTCTAATCATGCATAAATTTCATACTCAAGGCACAAAATTTGCACACATGATCTTGAGGATCTTTATTTCCATCATACTTGTCATATTGGGGATTTCTACCATGGGTGGGAAAGGTGTCATGTAGAGATTTTTGTTGAAAGGAAAAGGAAAAATTGATTCAAGTGAATATTTATTAGAGGGTTGGTCCTTATCCTTCTTAAGTTGTGAAATATTATAGCGTAAATCCTGAAGTTGTTTGGTAAGAGATGTGAGAAGAGACTCTTCCTCTTTTTGTATTAAGCCATTCACATCAAAATCAGGCAGTAGCTTCACACCCATAGAGGTGAGATGCATGAAATAGTGATCTTTATCTTGACTCATGATGGCTTGAATCATCTTATGAAAATGCTTATCTTCTTGGCATTTTAAGATTTCTTCTTGTGTGGGTTCTTCATCCTCAGAAGAGTTAGAATCATGCCTTTGGTGGACACCTGAATCAAAGTTTGGCATTTTGATGTAATCAAAGTTCTCAGCGTTAGAAAAGGGGATTGATGGATAATCATAAGCTTGATGCAAAGGTTCTTCATGAAAGGATGGTCCAACAATATCGTAAATGGCTTTTCCTCTAGAATCAACTATAGCCTTGTAGGACCGACTACAAGTTTTGACTGGCATGGAAGATGGGATTGAGAAATTTCTAGTAATAAGATAACTAATCTATTATAGGAAGATCAAGGTAATGATAGCTCTTGTCTCAAAGGTAAGTAAGTAGTAGAGAATAAAGTAGCTGGAGCAAGGTGCAAGGTACTGAGATTGAGGCCTAGATGCCTACTGAGTGGTACTTGTGACCAAGTTAATGTAGCCAAGAGAACTAAGTACAAGGTACCAAGGATGAGGCCTAAACACCTGATGAGTGGCACTTGTGACAAAGTTTGAGCAAGATGTGTTTCAAATGAGATATTTTGAGATAATAACTAGAGCACTTCCAAGATCTTAAAACAAGAGTGAAGAGAAATTAAACCACTAGAAAGGACTCAGTCAATTGAGGATACCAGTTCTGAAATGAGTAACTATTGATCAAAATGACAAAAAAGATGAAAGGAACCTGGACAATGAGCATACCAAAATTTTTAAGATCTCAATGCAGTTTTGGTGATTAGTCAAGCATAAAATCATATGATAAAACTTAGCATTGGATGCGATGAAACCCAACACTAGGTGTGATAATATGGTGAAGATCAATCTTGTCGTGAGATGAAACACAACATTGAGTGCAATGAAGCACTCATATCATATGATACAATGCTGGATAAAATGACAAAATGTAGGAGAATGGACAATTTACCATTTTTCTAAAATTTTTGACCAACCTAGATGAGTTTGGCTTCAAACTGTGTGTGTGAATTTTGTACCTAGCTGTAGACACAACACTTCAGTAAAACATTAGAGGTTAGTTAAAATTGAAATCGTGCAGTGAAATGGAAACTAATCTAACCCGATGATTTGCTGCCTTCTAGTAGGTGCGAGTATGTATTCTCAGATTGGACCGAGATCAGTGACCTTGATGACACCTAAACGAAGGATTTGAATGTAGAATCTAGATATGAGATGTATGCAAATTAATCTATATTTTTTTGGTTTTCTGTGTAATTATGAATGAAATAAACTGATATGACATGCAATTAATCTAACAATGATATGCTAAATATGAAACTAAAATGACAAGATTAATCTCACAAAAGTTGTTGATTTGCAAAGAAGCTTCAATTCTTCAGATGTTGATTCACCAATGTGATTGTGCAAATTCGTGGATTGATTTTGGTAGAGTAAGTATGCAAACTTGTGAGATTATTTGTGAAGAGTTGAAGCCTTGATTTTATAGAAATCTAGGGCTTTGGAGGTGCATGAAAAAAAGTCACAAATCACTCTAGTTGATTTTTGAGTCAACACGGAATTAAAGATAGTTAACTCACAAAAAATCATGCAAAAATAGCTTTTTGATTTGAATCAGAAGTTGAGATCAACTTTTAACTCAAAAGAGAGTTGAGTTTATTTTTAAAACAACTTGAATTGATTTTCTGATTTATAGTTTAACTATTTTTTTGGATGTGCATAATTTAATATAAATTAATTTAATAAATAAAGTGATTTATCCTCAACTTAACTGATTTTGAAAAATAAAATAATTGATTTATGGGTTAATCAATTATTAAATCAAACTTTTATTCAAAAACTATATTATTAAATTTGACAATTGACATTAATTAATTAAATAAGAATTTAATCAATTAGTCATAAGATATTTGATTTATTGTCAAAATGTAATAATACAATTTAGGAATAAATATAATTAAATCCAATTAAATAATTAAGTGGCAGTATTAAATCTAATTAATTAAATATTTAGGATATTCAATTAATCAAACTTTAGGATAAATAATATTTATTGCCAAATAATCATTAAATTAAAGATAATTAGGATAAATAGGAATATTACTAGGAATATTCCCCGATGCAGAATTTGAAATAATCAAGGATTTGATGATGTTCATATGTGCCTTAGGTTAGGACTTCGATGTCGATTCCATTCGAATTGAAGATGTAGGAGGTTAATGAACCTATAACCCATTTTTGGGGTATTACATTTTGCCTCTCTTTGAATTGCCGTGCGAAGCGCAGTGGTTCAAAGACAGTCTGTGTATGATATTGAAACTGATGTTTGAAATTGATATTGATATGAAATAGAAATTGATATGAGACAGAAGCTGATTGAAATTGATATGAAGATAATAGGTCTTGAATGACCAAAGATAATGTTAACTATAACAACAATGAACCGATGATTGCAAAGAAGTGTCAAAATGCCTAATTTTGAACCTTATGATTGCGAAGAAGTGAGTGACCAATTCCAGACCCAATTGTCGATAAGAATCACATTGGTATCACATCTAAACCCTTCAGTTACGAAGAACCAAGGAAATAACACTAATGACCGATGGTTACAAAAGCAAATACAGTTTACAAGATTAAGAGAATACCAAATTGATATGGATCTCGATGAATCTGATATGCCCCGAGCAATGATTGATTTGCCCCAAGCGATAAGGTCTTTTTGATGAATCGACAATTAGACGTGGTTGTTGTCTTGATTTCTGAGGAAAGATATGATTTCAAATTTAGATTACAGGTTTTGAATTCTATGCAATACCATGCCCCCTTCGGGATCAAAATTGAAATCTGACAAGAAAAGTCAGTGTTGAATAGTTCAGAAGCATGTTAATTGATTCGAGAAGTGGTTAAACACGTTCGAGAATGTATTCTGCATCGTTTGGAGGTCCAAAAGACTAAGTTTGACTAGGTTTGACCATGAGTTGACGATGGTTGACCAAGTTGAAATTTTAATAGTTTGATGTAAGATAATCAATTAAGTTGAATACTGGATTTCTGTGATGATTGAAGGTCGATTATGCAAGCAGTAGACCGTCCTGGGTCCAAAAATTTTAAATCGCGATTTTGACATAGTAAATGATCTTAGATTTTATTTTGATCTTGAAAATGGATTCAGAACGTCGAAATTAAATAGGGGTGCAATTTTTGTGAAAAATAGAGCACTTTTGAAAATTAGGTCAAAAGCTATATAAAGGCCGAAAGGGTCATTTTCAATTCATTTCAACCTTTTGACCTTGAAAACTTTGTGGAGCCCTCTGAGCAAAAAATGGCAGAGAAAGCGGTAAAACCAAAGGTACTTGTGAGTTCACATCGATTTGAGCGCAACCGGAGACACCAGAGACCTCGACAGTATGGACATCTGGTAGGTGGACCTCTGTGATTTGCTGAAAATTCAATTTTTCCATGTTTTATAGCATTTTAAGGATTTTTCATACATTTTTCAATTTTGAATTTTCATATGCATGGAAACTCGTACGACTCTCCAGTGAAATTCATACAATTTTCTAACTGTAGGTAGATTGTCATCTCATAAGGCCCCAAGAATCATATCAGAGGGACCCATGAGTCGTATGACATTTCATCGGGTCCCTCATTACTCGTACGATGAGGGATGCATTTTCGTGTCACTATGCTTTGTTGTATGGTATGATGTAGAAACTCGTACGACTTTTCTTGCTAGTCTGAAATGTCGTATGGAAAACAGTGAGACCAAAACTCAGTATTAGGTCAAATTTTTGAATTTTCTGATCTCTTAGCCTGATTGCTGACCTGTTAACCTACCTTCTGAAATACTGAACCGCTTAATTTTTGCCCTTGTAACCTATTCTGGGACCAAATGACTGATAGGATTCCTTGTTTCTGTGTTGTGTAGGTCATATATCCAGATGTTCATGTACAAATTTTACATCTAGCCACTCACAGACTGTGTGTGTCACTACTTGACCCGATGAGAGTACATCTTGCGTCCTATGGATTTGAGTACCTTATACATTTACCCGAGATTAGGGTAAATCATGGACTTTTGACTACTCTGATTGAGAGATTTCATTCAGAGACCCAAACATTTGATCTGCTGATTGGGGAGATCATTGTTACCCCTGAGGATGTGTATCGTATACTGCGCATTCCTTTCCATGCAAGCCGGCGGCCAGAGTATGTGAGTTTGGGGAACTTAGGTCTGTTATCTTTTAGACATCTCTTCAAAGATGATACTTAGATGACTGCCTCCATTTCTTGGGAGACCTTAGTGCAGTGGTATGGATAGACACACCGGCTGGAGTGCATCATTACCGGGATGATCGACGAGATTATTATGTTCGACCGTCAGCAGCACTATCTTTTGATGGGCTGAGTCGCTATGGTAGCATGTTTGATGGCCACTCCCTCTAAGTTGGCGTGGGGTCAGTGTCTTTTGGCCCATATGTTCTCTGAGATGCACATGGTAGTGTATCAGGAGAGCAAGTCCTTTGCAGCTGGGGCTTTATTTTTACAGATCTAGGTGTGGGAGCATATCCCAGTGTTGAGACTGGTATGTACTTCATAGAGGCAGCCTCAGGAGCCTATCATTTATATATATGCTAGATATGTCATACAGGGACAAATGGGTCACGTGGAGTACTGGAGGCGATGCCTTGATGATATGACTTTTGTGCGGTGGAGACCATATGTATCTATTGAGCCTTGGTTGATTGCATGAGAGCAGTTTAGTTACTTCTTTCAGAGCCATGTACTGATTGGGAGGTCATCCTCCACTATAGAGAGATTCCTTATTATGAAGGTGTGGTGGCAGTATGGACGAGTACAGGATGCCCCAGAGGATTATGCTACTTATGCATGGATATGTCATGAGCTTGGACTTGGATGGACACAGAGGCTCTCTTATGCTTTGTGTTCTCATGAGTACAGTGCTATTGTTGGTAGGGATTGGGAGTACAGACCAGATGTACTTGATGCTGGTGTTATAGATGGATTCATTGCCTGGCTTGCTGACCATCCCATTCATAGATTTTTTGATTCAATCGAGCTGATACCCTCTATGGATGAGGTGATGGACATTACAGGTGCTCCGATGGGACAGGGTCCCAAACCTACACAGGCTCCTATTGTATACCCCACACCTCCAAGACCCACAGTGATGGCTCCGCCATAGCGACCATCAGGACAGATAAGGCCCTCTCATCCTACTAGTTCTATAGTAGGTAGATCGACAGGATCTCATAGACAGACTAGGGGAGAGGGTGGTACTTTAGGGGGTGTTGGTTCAGCTGATGAGGTACTTGTAGCAGAGTAGGTTGTTGGTGGTGGTATGGATCCGCTAGAGGAGGATATAGGGTTTGATCTGGGTGCAGAGGTTAGACGCTGTAAGGCGTAGAGAGCAGAGACTACAGAGCAGACTGCCCAAGATACTGAGATGCCAGCAACTGATGTTGATCCTACTGTTCCTCTTACTCCACAGGAGACTATTAGATGGCTTAGAGTACAGGTCAGGGACCTGAAGGTTCACATTGCTCGGTGGGAGGAGAGATTTTTAGAGGCAGACAAGCAGTGTACTGAGCTTCATGCAGAGGTACAAAGATTACAGGCAGAGGTGATTCATCAGACCTCCCGGTCAGCTTACTACATGTCCACATATTACACTATTGTTCCTATTGCACAAAGAGTCCCTTCATACTCTCAGTATATGATGGCATCAGAGGGAGCTAGAGTGCCCAGAGCAGAGGCAGTACCAGATGCACCACCTCCACCTCCACTAGATGTAGAGGATCATGCTGACAGTTGATCTATTTTGATATGTTCTGATATACTGTACTCTTTTTTATCATTGATATACTGTTCTAACTTTGATAGCTCACATGAGCATATTCTTTTGTACATTATGCCAGTAGTGCACCCCCGACTAGTTCAAGATTTTTGATATATATATGAGATTGATATTTTGTTTGTGACTTCATGTGTACTTGTCATGTTTTGATTTATGATGAGATCATGTGATACTTATGCTATGAGTAGAGTAGAATGTATGTATGGATATATGCAAATGCAATGATTTCTTTCATATGTATGGATGTTATGCAAATGTATTTGATTATGGGAAGATGTATGTATGATTTATGCTTATGCACATGGATGTATTATAATGCAACAGGTGATTATGATATGTAAATGCAATGATTCACATGATATGTTTTGTAGGTATTGATGAAGACAAGTACTCAGTCTAATGTCAAAAGGTTGTTTAACCCAGGAGGAGAACTTGTTGCTATGCGATGAAGAGACCTTCGAGTTAGGTTTCAGCTCTTGTTAGATTTGAAGAGACATTTGAAGAATTTTTTAAGCATTGAAGTTCATTTAGCCATTTGTGAGATCATGCAAACATGAAAAATGCAAAGAAACATGCAGAATGAAATGCAACCTAAGACCTAGGACCTAGGCACTGATCATGTGTCGGTCAGTCTCATCATTGAATTTTTAGGTAATCGGATAAATCAATACAATGCCTACTAGTTATGAAACCATATAAATATGAATATCAATTTGTATACACAAGAATCAATACAACACCCATTGATTAGGCAACCATGGATATATGAATATTGATTTTGTTTTCAGAATGTCAGATTAGATATAAGCACCAAGGCATAAACGCCAGGATGACCTGAATATCCTATCCATTTTGATATAGCAATTTGTATAAGCATCAAAACATAAATGTTGTGATGACTAGAATATGCCTTGCGGTACAAAGTCAAGAGATCATTCTAAATCCAGTGTGAATTACCCGTAGTGACCCTTTATCATTCACATCCTTAGGTAAGATTGCATTTCATAGTAGGAGAAATAACTCACTCAAAAAGACAATAGTTAGATCAAACTTTCTTGAATTTTCTAGGTATCGATGGTCGAGGTACTCATGGCCATCCAATTCAAGATAGAGGCTCTTACAGATGGACACCATATCAATCTAGAATTCACATACAAGAAGAAGACAAAGAAAAGATTATGCCCGTAGTCATCACTCTCTAAATCCTGTAAAGGAAATCATTGAAGAGCTCAAAAGGATGCAATGTGCAAAAATATCAATGTGAATTAGTAAGCATACAAGGAGATAAAAGCATGTAAAAAGCATAGATTGTTTTCAGTTTGTGTTTGATGTTTGATTGCTGTAGATGCAAAATCCTTTCTGGAGAGGAGACATACGGAATGAATCAGATGAAGCTTCAAAGGACTCTGACTGGATATGATACATCTAAGATATATTGGAGACCATAGGATATGACATTAATTTTGCCCAAGTTTGAAACATTGATAGGATACAGATGCTTGAGCTGATTGGTGTACAGACTGACTTATTGAAAACATGAATGCAGAAACAAACCGGGAGATATGTACAAACTAAATCAAGACTAAAAGTTGGGAAAGACCAAGATTGCGTTGATAGATGGAGCGTTTTGAAACAAGTGGTGCCCATTTGTTAGGTTTTCATCATCTTGGTAGAGATTCTATTTTTGCTACCAAGGCCACCTGTTTCCAAGTTTTCACCAATGCACTTTTTCTTTTTCTCATTTTTTTTGTATTTTTCATTTTTTTCACTTTTTTTGTACTTTTGATATTTTTTACTTTTTTTGTGAATCATCAAGGTGCCTATTGCTAGGTTTTCACCAAGATGTTCATTTTTTCAGGACTTTTTCAGATTTTTAAGATTTTTTCAGGACATTTTACCATAGACTGAATACCTTAGGCATAGAATTTCTTCAGATGGAGAATGTTGATTGGTTCTCGAAGCTATTCTCCTTCAGTCGTTGAGAGTTGATAGGCACCAGAGACAAAAGTAGCAGTGATAACAAAGGGACCCAACCAGTTGGGTTCAAACTTCCCCTTGCGTTCTCGATGTGATTGATTTTTAGGATTTTCTCTCAAGACTAGATCACCAACTTAAAATTCTCTATGTCTAACTTTCTTGTTGTAACCTCTAGACATTCTCTTCTGATATACTCTGAGATGATCATATGCTGCTTGTCTACACTCATCTAGTAGTTCAAGTTCTTGCAACCTAGACACTTTGTAGTCATCATTAGTTACTAGACCATGCATTCTGATTCTTAGTGATGGGATTTCAACCTCAATAGGTAGTACCGCTTCAGCCCCATAAACTAAAGTGAAAGGTGTAGCCCTAGTAGGTGTTCTAATACTTGTTCGGTAGGCCCAGATAGCTGGATTGATCATGAGATGCCAATCTCTTCCTATTTTATTAACTGTACGGTGCAATATTTTCAATAGATTCTTGTTAGAAGCCTTTGCTTGTCCATTCCCTTGAGGATAGTAGATAGATGACCAATGTTGTGTAATCTTGAATTTAGCACATAAATCATCTAAATCTTTGTTCTTGAATTCTCCACCATTATATGTGATTATGGAATGAGGTATCCCATATCTGCATATGATATAGTTCAATATGAACATAGATATTTGTTTTCTAGTTGCTTGTGTCAAAGGAACTACTTCTACCCATTTTGTAAAATAATCTGTAGCTGTGATTATATGGGTATGTCTATTAGAAGAATGAGGATGTATAGCCCCTATTAGATCAAAGGCCCATTGATGAAAAGGCCATTGTGTAGTGAAGGGAATTAGATCTCTCCCTAGAGCATGAATTAAGTTGCCACGCACTTGGCACTTTTGACAGTTCTTAGCAAACTTGATAGACTCTTTCTCCATTTCAGGCCAATAGTACCCAACCCTAATAAGTTTTTGAGCTAGTGTCAAACCGTTCGAGTGTGACCCAAAAATACCATCATGGACTTCCTCTAATGCACATTGAGACTCTTCCCATTCTAAACATCTAAGGAGCATACCATCTAGACCTCATTTGTACAGATCATGACCAATGATGACATATTGGGATGCATTACGGATAAGGTATCTCTTCTCATGGCGGTTGAAGGTATCAGGAATGATTTGGTCTTGGAGATAGGAGAATAGGTTTTTGTATCTGGATGAATCATGACCCACAAAAGTGCAGATCATACGGGTCTCAGGAGAATCATATGCAGGATAAGATAGTGCTTCCACTAGGAACTCATAGTGTAGCTCATGTTTAGGTTGTTGTAATAAAGTAGATAATGTTGCCATTGCATCGGCAACCTTGTTCTCTGTTCTAGGAATTTATTCAAATGTGATAGATATGAAATACTTCTTTAAATCATCTACCATTCTCTTATAAGGAATGAGCTTTTCATCTTTAGTTTGGTACACATCATTGACTTGATGGATAACAAGTTGAGAGTCTCCATGAATGTGTAATTCCATTACTCTCCATTCAATTGCTATTTCCATACCATTCAAAAGGGCTTTGTATTATGCAATATTGTTTGTGCAAGGGAACTTTAATCTGAATGCTTTTGGGATTTAGTATCCTTGAGGAGTTATGAATAATATGCCTGCTTCTGATCCATTTTGTGTATAGGAGCCATCAAAGAACAACTGCCATTCTCTAGAAGAAAGAGTCATGATAGAGGAATTTGGAAATTCCATTTGCATTGGTGTATCATCAATCATAGGTGCATCTGCTAATTGATCAGCAATAACCTATCCTTTTATAGCTTTTCTCTCAACATATTCAATGTCATATTCACTTAAGAGCATGACCCATTTAGCTAATCTACCCGTGAGGGCAGCTTTGCTTAGTAGGTACTTGAGTGGATCAATCTTAGCTACCAAATGTGTGGTATGAGCTAACATATAATGTCTCAGTTTCTGTGATGCAAAGATCACAACTAGACAAGCCTTCTCAATCATAGAATAATTCTTTTCATATGCCACCAATGTTCTACTGATATAGTATATAGCTCTTTCCTTTTTGTTCTCATCATGTTGTGCAAGCAATGCCCCCAGTGATGTATCTGTAGTAGAGACATATAAGATCAAAGACTTCCTTGGAATGGGAGGCATCAAGATAGGAGGATTTGATAGATACTTCTTGATATGGTTAAAGTTGTTCTCACATTCTTCATTCCATGCAAATGTCACACCTTTATGTAATTTTTTTGTAAAAGGCTGTGATATGTCCGCTAGCTGTGATATGAATCTTATGATAGATTGGACTCTTCCTTGCAATGTCGTCATTTGACTAATATTCTTTGGAGGTTGCATCTCCATTATAGCCTTCACTTTAGCTGGATCAACTTCAATGCCCTTCTTTGAAACTATGTATCCTAAGAGCTTTCCAGAAGTGACGCCAAAAGCACACTTTTTAGGATTTAGTCTAAGACTAAATTTTTCCATTCTGTTTAGTATCTTGCTCAAGTCATTTAGATGTTCAGCTCTAATCATAGATTTTGCTAAAGTATCATCAACATAATCCTCCATAGTCCTATGCACCATGTCATGAAAAATAGATGTCATGGCTCTTTGATATGTAGCACTAGCATTCTTAATCCCAAATGGCATGACATTCCAACAGAAGGTGCCCCATGCACATGTGAAAGCAGTTTTCTCTTGATCCTCTGGAGCAATTTTTATTTGATTATATCCAGAAAAACCATCCATTAAAGAATACATCTCAAAGCCCGCAGTCATGTCCACTATCATATCAATGTTAGGTAATGGAAAATCATCCTTAGGGCATGCTCTGTTTACATCTCTAAAGTCTATGCACACTCTGATTGATTTATCTAGTTTTGAAATAGGTACAATATTAGAGATCCATTCTGCATAGTCAATAACTCGGATGAATCCAGCTTTAAGGAGCTTCTCTAATTCAACTTTTACCAAGAGTGCAACATGAGGATGCATCTTTCTCAATTTTTGCTTGATAGGTTTGACATTTGGAGCTATAGATAAATGATGCATTATAAGATTAGGATCCAACCCTGGCATATCTAAATATTTCCATGCAAAGTTGATCTTCTTTTCTGTTAGGAATGTAGTAAATTTTTGCTTCTTTGCTTCTGATAAAGATTGTGCTACATGAATCAACTGTGGTTCTTCTATTGTTCCCAAGTTGATGGATTGAGTAGGCTCGATTAGAACTGGAGATCTGTCCTATAAATAACTCAGAAGGACATCAAATATATCATCCTTAGGCACCTCGGAGAGGTTTTCACCTTTGGATACATCTTTTATTTTTACTTTTTTAGGTTCTGAGACTGCCACAAAGTGGTTTTCACCCTCAGAACTCCTTTTCTTTTTATTCTTATTTTTATTTTTCTGACTAAGATACTTGATGTCTAACTCCATCATGCTAACGCTTGGTTCACTAATGGAAGTCCTCATAGGCTCAACTGCATTGAGGTAGCAAGCAAGGGCATAGTCATTTAGGAAAGTATAAATACCATGGCTTGGATTTGTGGAGGTTTGATCAAGAAGTTCAGGATGTTGGATAGTCAAAATGGGGAAAGATTGGGAGATAGTGTTTACGGATATGGATCTGTCATCATTGATCCTAACTTGATGCTCAAGTTCAAAGGTGATATTACAACTTAAGACATTCAATTCATGAATAGGCTCAATGTCATTGTGAGAGTCCAATTCTACCATAGGTGGATCAGAATCGTTAAGCTCATTACTTCGCTCTAGACTTACATTGGGTTTAGGTGCATATTGGTAAATAATATCAACATGTTTCTCTGTAATAAGCTCATCTTCTTCTGGAATGGCTCCCCATTCATAGTCATTAGATTCTTCATCTATTCCTCTAGGAAATCTAAGAACATGAGTAAATTCAGGATGAATACCCCAAGAAGATTTACCCTCAGATTCTAATTTGAATTCATACTCATGAGAATCTATCTCAGAATAACTACCACCTTCCTCTTTGTCTGTTTGAGTGTCTTCAAGTTTAGCTGATTCTTGTGTTGCAACTATCTCTTGCTCTATAGTAGGTTCTTGTGTTTCTACTACATTGATTCTTTTTATTGGATCATCTTCAGCTTCAAGGAGGTCTTTGATTTCCTTAGGCAAATGCTCATAAGGATTAAGTTCTGAGTTGTCTGAATCACTATCTGATGGTTCAGTTTCTTCCTTCTTAAGAAGGGGTTCTCCTGGTGTGATCTACTCTATGACATGAGAATAATTACCTTTGAGGTGGAAGGGTTTCTTTCTAAAGCCTAAGCCAACAATATCTTTGTTCACCCTACCAGTATGTGAAATAGGTGTTATAAGACCTTTTCCTCTGACTCCTAGAGGTCCTTTACCTGAATATCCCATCTTAGCTATCAGTTTATCTCTTGGACCATATGCCTTAGAAGAGATTTTGGATACTGTAGAGTCACTAGTCTGAACAACTTGAGATTCAAGTTCATCTTTGTATAGCCATGTAAGCAAAACTTCATCCTCTTCAAACTCTTGTTTAGATACTTGTTCTGCCACAAAATTCTTTTTATATGCCTCAAGAGGTTCTTTAGAGTTTGGTTTGGACTGTTTTAAAGATTGTCCATAAGACTTAGGTGAGATAGTTAGAGATGTCAAAGATAAGATTGGCTCTATAGTATATTCTCCCATACCATTTTCTTTGATATTGACCTCTTTTGCAAGGTCTTCCATTTTAGATGTGGATGCTTCTTTTGTTGGCTCAATGGAAGATTCTTTGTTATTAGGCACAAGTTTATCCACACTTTCCTTCAATGTATTGCAAGTGGTGGATATGTCTGCTGGAATAGTGACCTCTACTCCTTCATAAGGAAATTTCAAGAATTGGTGGAATGTAGAGGGAATAGCCTTCATCTCATGTATCCATGGTTTCCCTAGAAGAATGTTGTAAGCCAAAGGTAGATCAAGAAATTGACTTATAGTATCTCTGATAACCGGACCTGCTCTGATAAGTAAGACAATGGTGCCTTTGGAAGATCTTTCTTGTTCATCATAGGCTTTTATAGTTATTTTCTTTCTAGGATCAATAGACAATTCTAAAAATCTCAATTGTGTGACCAAGCTGTAAGAACAAATGTTTAGGCCAGCACCCCCATCTATCAACACACGTTTGACTCTACGGTTCTCGATCAAGACTTCTATATGCAAGGGCTGGTTATGCAGGTGACTCAAGGAGTTTTCATCTTCCTCTGAAAAGGAGATATACTGTGGAGATGTAAGATGTCCAACCATAGTCTGGAACCTATCTAAATCAAGGTCATTAGGAACATTGGATCTGAGAAAAGCTTTGTCTAGAATAACTCTATGAGCTAGAGATATCCGAAGCAACTCAAACATGGAGATTTTTGCATTAGTGTGTTGGAGTTGTTGAACAATGCTATAAGATGTTGGCCTCGTATCTTTAGGATTGGAAGATTTTGTAGCAACCTTTTGTTTGGAAGAGGAAGAAAGATTGAAGGGCATCTTAGGGACATTTGATGAATCTGGGATTTGTCCATTCAGATGTGCCCGAGCCTATGATCGAGTCACTGTGTTAGCTAAAGTATGATCTCTATCTCTTCGCACAATTGTGATGACATTGCAATGCTCAGAGAGACAAGGTTCAACCATATTGATAACATCATTATTTCCAGGGTAAGCATAATGGATCGTTGCCCCCATATTAGGCTGAGAAGATGAAACTTCTTGACCATGTTTCGAAAATGGTTCTGTGAATGCTGTATGATCATTATTGCTCTTATGATTGTCAATCGTGATGTCTCCCTTATCAATCAGATCTTGAATAGTATGTTTCAAGCGTAAGCAGTTATTAGTTTTGTGACCTTTACCTCGATGGAAATCACATAATTCATTCTCTCTCCACCATTTTGGTTTAGGGTCAGGATCAGATTGTCAGATCTCAGGCAAAGAGATGATTTTATTAGCCAACAGAGTTCTCATAGTTGATTCCAAAGATTCTCCAAGAGGAGTGAACTTTCATTTATTATCAGCGGACCAAGATTTGTATTTTGGCTTCTTTTGAGATGGTTCAGACACCTTTTGCTCTAAAGCTTTGATTGCTTGGGTACCAATAGTTAGATTGAAAGCTAGTGCCTTTGATGGGACATAGATAGTATCAACAATGCCATGTGCGATGATGCCTTTATTCTTGTTCCAATTTTTGTTCTTGTCTTTAGAACTGGATCCTAATTCGTACTTGTCCTTTTGAAGTGTGATGTCTCCTTTTTTCACAAGTACCTTTTCAATTTTGATCACATTGTCTACCATCTTATTAAAAGATATATGATCTTGCATTTGTAAAGGGTAGTTGATCTCTGGGATAAGATTATTGATGAAGATTTCCAGTTTCTCAGTTTCTGGAATAGGCCTAGCATATAGAGAGAATTTCTTCCTCCATCTCTTGAGAAATGTCAGGAATGGTTCTCCTGGATATTGTTTGAGATTACAGATATCAATCATGGTGACTGGATGCTGAATGTTATAGGAGTATTATTGATAGAACAATTTGATCAACTCCTCAAAAGTTTTGGTAGTAGAAGGCAATCTAGAGAACCAATGAATGGCTGCTCCTCCCAGAGATCAAGGAAAGAGATGCATCAGATAAGTTGGTTCGGGCATGAACTCCATAGATTGTGTATAGAATTCTCTGACATGATCTTGAGGATCAGAGTGTCCATCATACTTATCATATTTAGGCATCTCCACTCTTTTCAGGAATGGTGGCATGTACAAGTCTTTGTCAAATGGAAAAGGACATAGGGCCTCCATGGAGAACTCCTTGGGTTCCTTTTCTTTCTCAAGTTTATTAAGTTTGACTTGCATGGCATGCATCTGTTTCATCATAGTTGTGAGTGGAGTTTCTTCCTCATGCGTAATGATATCTTCAACATTAAAGTTGGGAGGAAGTTTAGCTCCTTGATGAGCTAATTGTAAAAAGTATGCCTCTCTATCTTCTTTCAAGAAATGCTTCATCATTCTTTTGAAGTTATCATCATTTTGATATTGAGCAATTTCAGAAGGTGTAGGTTCTTGATTTTCACCATGTTGAGATTGAGCTCTTTGAGAGCCAAAGTTTGTCCCTGCTTGAGACATGGTAGGAGTTCTCCCTGGGATAGATCAAGGAGGAGTTTGTTGATTACCTCTGTGAGTTGATGAAGGAGGAATGTAACCAATTTTCAATCAAAAATTGCTAAGATCATCGTCTTCGTAAAGACAAAAATTATAGAGTTTCTCAAGAGTTGGAGCTTGGAGAGTATTCAGAGGTATGGGATGGGATACTTCTCTAGATTTATTTTGAGAGGAAGCTCTAGTTTCCACCATTAACCTTGGGTGAAACAAAAGAATATGATGAAGACAACTGAAGAAAGATCTGATTCAAGAAGATCAAATGATGCAATCTTGTCAAGGTTTAATTGATTGAAGCTTATATTAGATGTGAATGAAGGAGACTATGCCCTGGATGTATGGGTAGATTCCCAAAAGATAGCAAACACGAGTTCACAACACTTAGCTGTTTTGAAGATGGATTGAAGATTGATAGTTATGACAAGGTTTTGACACAAGATAAAAGGACTCAAATTGATTAAACAGAAGGCTAAATCAGATTCAAAAGGCCACTTTAGGAAAATGATTGGATTCTTAGTAGTTACTACTCTATTCTTGAAATAGTGATTTTCTTGACAGACTCTAGAAATAGGCTGGAAAAGCTGGGTCTCTAACAGTTTTGACAACTTTCTGGCAAGTTTTCAAAATTTCTCAAATGACTTTCTATAGGTTTGTACGACAATGGGTATAGCGTGAAATTAAAATTGACAAACTCGTATGACTATTGCAAAACTCGCATGATAGTTGATAGCAGGGTTTTTGAATTTTTTGAATTGATTGGTAGCAAAACTCATATGAAAATATGCCAGTTACCATACGATAATCTGGGGTTCTGAAATGACAATAGCCAAAAGTCATATGACTTTTTGACTTTACAAGATGACTTTTGACTCCAGAAATGTGTTTGACATCAAATTTTGCAATTTTTGAGGTTTTCAGTTCCAAATTGTTCACAAAATTATCTGTCCATATTTGAAGATTGTATCAGATTGATTCGTTCTTAGTAACCAGATAGATAAATAGGCATGCAAAATAGCAAGCAAGTGATTTCAAGCACGTATGAAAATAATGAATAGGGGACAAAGAAACCCTGCGCATGAACAATCAAGTGACTGAATTGTGCTAATCCCTAGGAGTGCTAACAGTGTATGTTCCAAAAAGTTTTGCAATAATGCACATATTCCTAGAAAATGAAAATTTGGCCTCACTAGGGTTTTTAGTAATGGTTTGACTCTGCAACTTTTGTGATCTCAAGAGGGCGAACTCTAATTCAAGCACACCAGGGTTTTGACACAGTCCAAGAATTTAATCAATTAGGAGTTGCTAGGGAGATTTGACAACCCAACAAGAGACCACACCTATGAAGATTTCCTCCACAAGGAAATTTATATAGTGGCTACTGCTACCACGATGAAAATGGCTATTACCGCTTGAGGTTCTGTCAATGTGGTTGACCCAATTAAGGGAATGTCCACTATGGTTAACCCTCTCTAAAGGTGACTCAAAAAATATACCACATGGAGACTGGTTCTAGATTCAAGGATCTGAGTTTTTGGTACTACCCAAAAAGGGAGTAGAGCATAGTCCTCTAGCCTTTTCACTTTTAACCCAAACAAAGCAGACAGATTAATCTAACACGCTAAGACCAAGATTATCTGACAAAGATCTATGATGTCAACCACTTATGATCTATCAACCTCTCCAAAGAGAGAATGTATCAATCAGAAGCTGAAGATGCACAAATCTAGTAGAACGTGAGACACTCTTAGTAACCTCCCTACCTACAGGAGTTCCTTCATTGAGAAGAGTTTTGCTAGAAACCCACTCTGTCAAGAACCACGAATAGTGTTTATAGGGCCTATTTACTATGTGTAACAAAGATGCTGAAAAGAAAATCTATGTTCATTTTTATAGCCCAAAATGAAATATGTGATATGAAAGCAATAAAGGTCACACAAGCTTGACACGCAAGAGTTCTTTTTAATCCAAATCGAAATGTTATCAGCTGAAAAGATTACCTAAATTTCTCGCAATGCGCTTAGTAGATTCTTACCTATTTTTAGCAATTCTCACACTTTTTCCCAATCAAAATCACTAGAAATCAATTAGAAACAACAAATTTCAATCATTAATGTTAGCTGGCAGTCCAAATCAGGAAAAAAAATCTGGAAAACCATCTAAAAAAGTGAAACGACAATTGAAACCTGGCACTGAAACTCGTACGACAGTGGGTCACCTCCCAGATAAGAGTCCAAAAACTCGTACGACACTGGGTATCAGATCATACGAGAAAAGAGATTCCAAACTACACTGTGTTTCTGATGGTAGGATCCTCAATCAAATAAACTATCATACGATAGTGGGTACCTCCTGATATGAGTTTCTGACAAAACTTGTACAAAAATTGTATGGACAGAAATTAAAAATCACAGCCTGGAACAGAAAATGATAAGAAGATGATAGAAATTGATAGAAATTGAATGGAAACCCATTTCAGGGCCCCATGGCGGGCGCCAGAAATGTGTGTGTGAATTTTGTACCTAGCTGTAGACACAACACTTCAGTAAAATATTAGAGGTTAGTTAAAATCGAAATCATGCAGTGAAATGGAAACTAATCTAACTCGGTGATTTAATGCCTTTTAGTAGGTGCGAGTATGTATTCTTAGATTGGATCGAGATCAGTGACCTTGACGACACCTAAACGAAGGATTTGAATGCAGAATCTAGATATGAGACATATGCAAATTAATCTATATTTTTTTAGTTTTCTGTGCAATCATGAATGAAATAAACTGATATGACATGCAATTAATCTAACAATGATATGCTAAATATGAAACTAAAATGACAAGATTGATCTCACAAAAGTTGTTGATTCGCAAAGAAGCTTCAATTCTTCAGATGTCGATTCACCAGCATGATTGTACAAATTCGTGGATTGATTTTGGCAGAGTAAGTATGCAAACTTGTGAGATTATTTGTGAAGAGCTGAAGCCTTGATTTTATAGAAATCCAAGGCTTTGGAGGTGCATGAAAAAAAGTCATAAATCACTCTAGTTGATTTTTGAGTCAACATGGAATTAAAGATAGTTAACTCACAAAAAATCATGCAAAAATAGCTTTTTGATTTAAATCAGAAGTTGAGATTAGCTTTTAACTCAAAAGAGAGTTGAGTTTATTTTTAAAACAACTTGAATTGATTTTCTGATTTATAGTTTAACTATTTTTTTGGATGTGCATAATTTAATATGAATTAATTTAATAAATAAAGTGATTTATCCTCAACTTAACTGATTTTGAAAAATAAAATAATTGATTTATGGGTTAATCAATTATTAAATCAAACTTTTATTCAAAAACTATATTATTAAATTTGACAATTGACATTAATTAATTAAATAAGAATTTAATCAATTAGTCATAAGATATTTGATTTATTGTCAAAATGTAATAATACAATTTAGGAATAAATATAATTAAATCCAATTAAATAATTAAGTGGCAGTATTAAATCTAATTAATTAAATATTCAGGATATTCAATTAATCAAACTTTAGGATAAATAAGATTTATTGCCAAATAATAATTAAATTAAAGATAATTAGGATAAATAGGAATATTACTAGGAATATTCCCCGATGCAAAATTTGAGATAATCAATTAGGATTCAATGATGTTCAGATGTGCCTTAGGTTAGGACTTTGATGCTGATTTCATTCGAATTGAAGATGTAGGAGGTTAATGAACCTATAGCCCATTTTTGGGGTATTACACAAACCTGTGATGAGTTTGAGTCTCCCTAAATCAGATATAAATATTTCCAAGAAAGCAATAGTGTGATCAAACAATAGTTTCCAAATAATCCACCAAAGGACAGAGAAAATTTGGGGACACAATCAATTGTGAAGTCTAGAAGAATGTTGCAATATGTCAAGAGCATCAAGTGTATGTTCCACGATGATATGCACATGTTTTTTAACACATTCCAAGACACATCAAGCAAAAACTACCTAAGGTCAAGGATAGTATCAAAACCTTTTCCCACAACTTTCTAATCTGTCGCTTCACACAAAGTGATGTTGGCTTTTTTGAGGATAACATCCAAGGGAATACATATGATGAGTAGTCTTGAGGTGATCCGAGTAAAGTCCACTTGGATCAATCCTTGTACAAAGATTATGATACTTTCGAAAGCAAGTCAGGTAGCTTCTAACCTATGGTGTCTAGTAGGGGAATCCATTTGCAACCATCCCTTGTAGTTCCGCTTAGCAAAATTGAGGCCTATAGCCCTACAAGCGCTTCAAGTAAAGGTAGTCTTGCAAGCAAGATTGAGGCCTTGTGATCCTACACATCACTCTCATGTGTGTTCTTCCAGTCAAACAAGTGACCCAACACAGTTAATAACTATGTCCTTATGGTTTTTGGCCAACTAGGCATAAATTTTATAGTGGTTTGGATGAGCTGGCTTTTCTTTGTTCCACTAGGGTCATGCCTGGAAGATTTTTACCTCAAGGAAAGACCCTCTAAAAGTAAAATAAAAATAAAAGTATATAGGCCAAAAGAGGTCTAGATTTCTTATTTTTCACAAGGGAAATGATCATGCTCTCCTACTCCATATCTTCTCCCAAACACATCAAGTACATATTCATTTACCAAAGACTCTTTGCATGTGAAAAACCTAGTAGGTCAATATTTCTGATTCAACCTCTAGGAGGTGAAGAGAATACTCTCCTACTACTCAACTAGTCACAAGAAAAGAAACCTCCTAATTAAGCTAGATGCCTAGAAAGTCAAATTTGTGAAAACACAATGTTTATTTGTATCTCCAAGGTAACTTGCAACACAAATAACTTTAGTAATCTTAAAAGATGTCTTTGGAAAGCGTCCTACAACCAAAAAGCATTAGTAGTCTCAAGATAAGACCATTTAGACAACTTTGGCAAGTGATTTTTCCTTCAAATACCCTACAAAAACCTATTATTTTCTGCAAAACAGAAGGTTAAGGCCAAGATGAATCTAAATAAAGCATAAAAATCAGAAAATTCTAGTAACTAGATCCCTAAAAATACTCTCTATTTTTGATATGATAAAAGATAGTCAACACCATATTATTGTATGATGAAACTCATAAAACCATGCGATGAAAGCCAGAGTTCTTATATCGTACAATGAAAACTAGAACTACATGCGATAAACCACCTTAAGCCATATTATCATATGATAAAACTCACATGCGATGAAATAATGTGTTGTACGATAATATGTACTATTGGGTGCAATATTTGGTGTAGTTTCAAAAAATGAATAAAAATATCCTGCAAGAAATGAGACCAAAAACTGACTCGGGTCCCACGGTAGGCACCAAAAATGTGTGGTTAAATATTGGTAATCAATTAGTATGCAACCAACACTCAATAAACCATTAACTCAAGAATTTAGCTATAGGATTTCATATCAAATGAACCAACTAAACTCTCAAAAGAGGCTTATTTCTTCCTAGTTGAAACAAATTTAATCCCTTTATGATGCTCATCAGATTGGCCTGAAGGATTAGTGACTTGAATACTCCAAAATGGAAGATTCAAAATGAAATACAACACTAGAAATACAACTAGAATGAAATATTAACAATGATAAAATGAGAGGACTAAGATATAATCGATGGAAAGCAATTAGTATTCTAGAATGAAAATGCAAGAAACTGTGCTATGATAAACAATGCAAGAAAATAAACTAGATTGCTAAGAATTCTCAAGAATGAAAGTGTAAAAAATACTCTAGAATACAAGAATGCAAGAATCAAATTACCAAGATGACCAAGATGGAAAGGAAGAGCTTCCTTTTAAAGGAATTGCCTCAAGAATGGAGGGTGGAGATTAAGAGACAAAAGATGTTAGGTAGAGATGAGTGGTGAGAAAGATCAATCCATGGAGAGGATTCAAGAATTTTGATTGACCAGGCTTGATTGGAGAATATAATCAAGATTAATTTTGTGCAAAATTCTCTTTTTAATAAAAGTGCTAGGACTTTATATTAAATGCAAGTTTTGACAAGTAAATGATTTTCAAGTTTATAAATGATTTAGGCTTGATTTTTTAGTTTAATTATGCAAGAGGGATTAATCAAGTTGCTTACATAATTATGTCTAGTAAATTACACCTTTGAGATTTAGGATTTGTTGTAAGGCAATTTAATTGAGATTAGGGGCTTAGGTTCTACTAGACAAATTTTAGGTGATAACAGAATGTACAACTATGTAGAAATACAAGTTCTTTTTTTGGTAAGAGCTCTCAAAAAATTAAGACATCTATTTTCTAATAACAAGATCCAACTCTTGGTTGCACATGAAAATGTAAAAAACTTTCTTTTAAATAAAGATATCATCAAGAAAAGAGATGGATGGATCATTGAGGTCATGGAATTGTTAGAATAACTGAGAGGGGGGTGAATCAGTTAATCAGTGTCCCAATTCCAAAATGTATAATCCAAAAACAAATACTTCAATTTCTGTTGCTTGATAACTTAAAATACTTTCACTGTCTGTGCATTTATCAATTATCAGTCTAAAATTTATAACAGTTACCGATCAAATCAACTATGCAACATGTAAATATGAAATAAAAAAAATATCACAATTAACACATAACAAAAGAGATTTTAACGTAGAAACCCTATGAAGGGAAAAAACACCTGGGATCGACAACCCAAAATATTCACTCTTTTGAAGTGAGGTCGGTGAAGACCCAACCCTGTTAAAGGTTAAAAACACATTGTTAGGTGTGACCTTGTTAGAGGATTTTAGACCAATTGTTATCATCCAACCAACAGTCACTCTGGGGTTGACATGATAACAATGTTCATTCTATGAATGATGCATAATAAGACTTTCTTAGTCCACTCAGTTAAGAGATTTGACTGTGTACAATGGTTAAATATGTAATAGTAGGTGATTTGAATTAATACAACTTCAATTGCAAATTATAGATCAATGTTCAGCTTATACAAATCTTTCTGATCAATAAATCAATTCTGTTTCAATCAATGTTCAACTTACTATTTGTCAGTAATCACTCTTTGTAGCTCGGTAATGCTCTGCAATAGGGTTCTCCTTAACTAGTATGATCAGAATGCATGAAAACTTGTTAACGCAACTATTTTGCAGTTACCTTCTTCTTCCGACAACACCACCTTGTAGTGAAATCTCTAGTCTCTTATATAGACATGTAAACCATTTTCTTCTACTCCATCATATTTTTCCGCTTAATCATCTTCATTGATTTTTCCTCTTAAACATACCTTGGCACTTGTGTCGATAACACGTTTGATTCTCATCCTTTAGATCTTTCCTGAATTTTGTTAGCCGTCGATCTGTGTAACAAACTTTATCTGTTACCTCAAATACATACACTTTCTAGCTCATCAAGCTTATCGGCTAAACTAATCATTTAGTTCATTATGTTCTTCTCGGTTAACAAAGAAATGCGTTGGTGTACACAAGCTTGGTTAATAATGTGATCGGTATACACTACACTCCGTTGGTGTATACTAAAATGCTTCATCAACTGACAACACTGCTTTGTGTCTTTCAGTTCTTTTTCTCATCATAGATGAATGAAACATAATCAAGTCAATAACATGAAGTCTTAGACTCATCAAAAAGTTACTCAATGTATTCCTTAGCCTCATCTATCATATCCATCTTCCTCATGTAGATATTTCTGTTCTTCATCTCTTTCACTCCTCTACAGATGTCTTGGTAAGTAACTTACAAGATAAGTACTGCCAAACTTAGTTGACATCAATGACAACATAATACTGATTCAATCATATTACATATCTAATCAATCAATTCAGTGATCTTAAATCATAGATTCTTCAATCAAGTTCTAAATCAGTTGTAGTTCATCAGGAACATGACATTGAAATTAAGATCACTAAACTTATGATGGGAAAAGGCCTATGTGAACAAATGGTATCATCCTTTGAGACATCTAAAGAGGCTACCCTATTATTACAAGATGAAAAATTAGCTGAAAATAAAAATCAAAATGATTGGTTGCATGATATGACTGTCTTTTTGACATAAGGGATATATCCACAAGATTTAGACAAGTCTTAAAGGATAAAATCCAGATTATAGTCCATTACTTATGCATTAGTAGATGGTATATTGTTTAGAAAGGATTCAAATGGTGTTATAATGAGATGCATAAATTTAGATCATATTAATAGGTTTCTTAAAGAGTTTCATGATGGCCCTTCAGGTGGCTATTTTTCAGCAAGGGTTATAGCCATGAAGATAATGAGGGCTGGCTACTATTGGCCAATCTTGTTCAAGGAATCTCATCAATGGGTGAGAAAGTGTAGAAAATGTGTATTCTTTTTAGGAAAGCAAAGATTATCTTCCCTTCCTCTTCATCCTATCCAAGAACCCTTCACTCAATGGGGTTTGGATTTTATTGGTCCAATAAATCCACCATCTAGTTCTAGTCACAAATGGATCTTGGCTGCCACATATTACTTCACAAGATGGAAAAAGTTAGTAGCCTTGAAGGATGCCATAGAGACTTCAGTGGTTGAATTCCTTGATGGAATTACAACTATATTTGGTGCTCCTTCAACTATTATTTTAGATAATGCTAAATCTTTTGTTGGAGCCCATGTTAGATCATGGGTAGTGGAAAATGAAATTTATTTGAAGACTTCTTCAAATCATTACCCCCAAAGTAATGACTTAGTTGAGTCCTCCAATAATAATCTCATTAGGATAATCAAGTGAACAATATAAGACAATCAGAGAGTTTGGCATACCAAATTAAGGACAATCTTATGGGTTGACATAATTATGCCTAAGAGAGCCATTGGAAAATCACCTTTCATGTTGGTTTATGGGAGAGAGGAAAGATTTCTTCTTTAACTTAAGTTTACTTCCCTTGAATTATCTCATCAATTGGAGCTAGTTGAATATGATGTCATGATAGTCAGGTTAGAAGAGCTAGTGGAGCTTGAAGAAATCAAAGGTCGATCTATGAAGACACTTGAAGTACATCAATAGTAGGTCAAAAAGGGTTTTGACAAAAATGCTATTGTTAGAGCCTTTAAAGAGGGTGACCTTGTCCTTAAGTGGGATGAAGACAAAGCTAAAATAGGAAGGCATTCAAATTTTGATACTATGTGGAGTGTCCCCTATATTATTATTTGTTGCAAAGAGGCCAACTCTTTTTAGCTATCCAAGTTTGATGGTGGAATTCTTCCCATTCTAGTTAATGGGATCTACCTTATGTTGGCATAACAAATGTAATTGATGCAGAGATTAGATGAGTATGTTATGCCATATGTTTGATGTAGGTTTGACAAATAGGTGATTAATTATGAGTTTTTCATTGATGTAAACTTAGTGACTGGTGGTTGATAGTGTTCTTGTTATGATGAGATATGTTCAAGAGGTTGAATCCCGAGCTATGGTATGAGTTTAAGAGTGTGATCATGAAGGAAGCTTATGAAATGCATTTAGATGATATATCCATGAATACATAAGTTTATCTTATATATGCGTTATGTTATGATTGTTTGAAGGATGTCAGGTAAATAGAGAGAACATGTTAAATCCAAGGAGTGGTGATTTGATTATTGTGTCAAATCAGTTGTTTCTATTCTTATGAGAGACTTAGATGTGTCTTTGGATGTATCATGCATAACCGCCACTATTGGTGTAGACCGGTAACTAATTTATGATTGAAAGAAGGATAGCAGTGTAATTTCTATAACAATCAATGACTGATAATAAGTGATTTGAATGTTGTTTCAAATTGGAAAAGTATTTGATGGAGTGATCATAGGACATGATTTCCAACATTGTCCATATACTATGTTGAGGATCATAAATCATAATATGGATTAGTGATGATGGTTCAATTGATTGGAAGCGGTGTTGACAGAATAAATAGATAAACATGACAAAGTTCTTGAACATGTAATGTGTATTTGTGAATTGCTAAATAAATCCAAAGTGGTAATGGGATTAGTGATGTTTTTAGTAAAGTAGTAAGGCAATTCTATGATTTGTGGAAAGTATTTGGCATCACATTTCACGAGGTATGCATTCGAGGTGGATTCTTCAAGAAGTTTCTTTTGTGTCATGCTTAAAAGTTGGGTGAAGACACACCAACATTTTTTTTAAAAGCCAAAGTTATCTAAGTTGACTAACAAGTTGCAATTTTCTACCTATAGTTATTATTTGGGAACCCTGAACAGGTTTGAGAAGTCAATTTAACTCTAGGATCAAGTTGAGTTAAGTTGCGCTAAAAAAAAATAACTAAAATGAGCTATGTGACCCTTACCATTAATGTTTAAATTGTCTTGTAAAAAAAAATGTAATAAGACCCCTTAAACCAAATAATTTGTTAACATTCTAATAATGCTAGGTTTGACTAGACCACAAGTTTATGTTTACTGAGGTTCGATAATCATCTAAAATTAAATATCCTTATTTAATTATTTATCAAATTAACAAATAAAATGACTATGAAGATTGATAAGAATATTCCCCTTAATAGTATATAGTCTAATGTCGATTAAAATGATTAGACATACCCAAACATGGGTTGACACTTAATAAAATCATTAAGTAATAAATTTCATCACCTAAATAATAAACTTACTTAAATAAATGTATTTGAGTCTAACTATTGACTTAATTCGATAAGTTATTAAATCAATTTGAATAAATTAACTCTCGAGACAATAAAGTTTAAAATAAACTATATTCCAACATTAATAAACTTTAGGATTAAATATCTAAATAGTAACCCATTAAAATGGGTCACATGAAAATATCTCTTTTATTAAAATTTATAAAATTAAATGGGAAATCATATTTTCCTAAAAAAATATCAAAAAAGACAACTTTACTAACTAAATTTGATAATTTTTGAAATAAAAATCTATAAAAAATCTAATCTTTCAACTTTATGAATTACTAATTTACCTTTCCTCTACTTGATTCTATTTTCTTCTCCATTTTGTTTGTAGGTTGCAAGTATGGAGGTTTTCTCCAAGGAGAATGATCATAATTTTTTTTACATTGAACACACACACACACACACATTCTTCTTAGGTTCATTGATACTTACACCAACTACCTTCTGCTTCCCTTTATCATAAACATCCCTGGTAGCACCTCTAAGCTCTTCAATCCTTTTAGTTTTTGATGGATGCAATTGTCTAAGAACATGACTTGTTTCTTCAAATTCATCCTTCTCTGGGTTAGGTTTACTACCATCAACTTGTTTTCTTAAAGCTCCCATATCACCAAACAATTCATGATCCAAACCTTGGACATCTTGATTTAAAATTCTAGCATGGATCTCATTGTTCTTTTTTTTCCTTATAAGATCCCGTCTCTCCATAAGTAACTCATAAATTTGTTGTTCCCTCACCTTCATTCTATTGGCAATTTATGACAATTGCTCATGCTCTTTCTTTCTTAAAGCTATGACCTCCTCTCTCAACTTCTCTGAGTCATAAGAGGCATTTTCTGCAGTAGAAGTTTCCCCTAATTGATCTAGGGTTTCTCTTGCAAGGAAAAAACCTATCTCTGTGACTTCTTCTTCCTGAGAAGGGATATTGGCACTAGGCTTAGTTTTCCTAATAAATTCTGGGTCATCAGAAGAGGAAGAGGCTTCTTGAGGAATGGGTGTAGAGACTCAATTTCTAGAGGGTTAGGGAGAATTGGGATTGAAAGGGCCTCTCCTAGACCACTATTTCCTACTAGGTGTGTGAAGTTCATCACCCATATTAGTCTCTGGATGATGTTTAAAATAAGACCTAGTAAATCTTTGCCGACTCATGGCGTGTTACAAAAAAAATAGAATAAATCTTTAGCAGGATACCAACAACTGGTAAACACAGAGCTCAGAGTCGCCACCCACAAACAAATGGGAATAGAAAAATATAAAGCTGGTCTGCAACAAACATAATAGATGGTTTAGCATAAGAAAAAAAAATCCATTGTGCATTCCTGTTAGGTCCCTAGTGGAGTCACCATTTTTGTTAACACTTAAACTTGCAGATGATTAAAAGGAATTCAGAAAACTTCTGAAATCAAAACTCATGCACTCCCAATAGATGCATCTAGCACAATTCAAATGCTAAGGTATTAAGGTATGAAACCTTCTCCACTTCAAGTATGAAACTGAGGCAGGTTTACCTTTCTTAACAGCTTCTACAAAGCATTACAATAGTGATCCATGTGCTTGACATAGATGATACAATTTAGAAGCATATAATAAATGTAATTTGAATAGATTATTTGGTTTTATGATGGTGAATACATGCAAATCAAGTAATGACCAGTGCCTTATTCATTGGGCATCAGAGTCAAACCCCACATCAACAGAATCCTATCAAAACAAAAGTACTAAAACTCAAATGAAATGCCTTACACTCCATTCTCCCAATTGCTAACCTTGCTATCAAATTCATGCATGGATAGTTAATTCCCAGAGACCTCCCTTAAGATTTATTCTTTCCTTGAAAGAACTTAAGCTCAATCCCTATATTTACCTTGTAAACAATGCATTAAAGAGCCTTACAATTTAATACATAAGAGAACTAAAACATCCATACATAAAGACAACCAGAAATAGAAAAGAAGTTCTAGTATTTTGTATTAATAAATCAACTATATCAGTACACTTTAACAGAGACTTATAAGAAAATAAGATCCTATATTCAGAACTTTCTTTACAAAGTATGTTGACCACCGTCACAAAAGAAGAAAAATTGCTATTTATATCACTAGCTATCTTGGAATCCTCAAAGAAAGGATGCAACAAGCTTTGGATAGCCAGGAAAGAGACTTGCACTACAGACAAAAGTACAAACAATGATGATAAAGAGACTAGAGAAACATAACAACTTCCAAACAAATGGAATCTTCACAACTGGCACCTTTGTCTGAGGATATTTCAGAGCAGTTGCTTGATTTTGTTGCATGAATGACGATCGCCAATACAAGCTAACTTACATAATCCTTTGTTTGCTACATGCTCTCCCTAGAATTCTGGATTAGGTGCAAGGTGTGCCTTACTCTTCTTCTTCTGTCTCAAGCTCCAAGATAGCTGGCTTCTTTTTCTTCTACTTTGTACTTTTATCCCATGTAGCTACATCATCATCTAAAGGCCAACTATAACCTTGCAAGTCTTGCAATGATTTCAACTGTAATTCCCACCTAGAATTAGTGATGCTTTTAACATCTATAACAAACTTTGTGTAATCATTTTCAACTTTTATCAAGTTGTCTATTATGTTGTTACATCCTTGTAAGTCCAAAAAACTATCCCCACTGAGGAAAGCCTCCTACTTAATCACTATCAAGCCCATGCTTGACCTCCACTCATCCAAACCAATAATACTCTCATCATCATTGTACACAGAGGGCATATACTTACTATAATTTTTATCAAACATAACCATCCTGGCTTTTACCTGATTTGATTTTCTTTTAAAGAACTTTGAAACAACACTGGCTAGCCCTATCTTTTCATACACTTCTATAACTACCTCAGGGATCTTAGGCTTATGTGGCTGCAGGGCATCAAGCTTTTCAAACAACACACTCCTCTCAGACCAGATATTGTAAAGTGGCTCTAAAGTAGCCAGTGATTCATTCACCTTCTCATTTGCCTTATGCAGTAGGACAACTGACTGGTGGACTGAGTCCATTTTCTCCTTTATTTTTTCTAGTCTTTGTTGCACAACATCTGACATGGTCTGCAGGGCTGCCTCAAGCTTTACCTTTTCCAAATCTTCAATTGGTTTGTCAAGAATTTCTACCTTTGGCTAGGAAGGGGCCTCAATTTGCAAAGGAGGAGGAGGAACTTCCTTTGAAGCTTCTTCAAGCTTGGCCCTCAAGTCTTCTAATTCATCCTCCATTTTCTTAATCATCATTAATTTCAAATCCCTATCCTTGGAAACCTTCATGGATTTCTCAAATAGCTTGGCATACCTATCAGATAACTGAGCTATCTTGGCTTCATTAAGGTGGGCAAAGTGTGTCACTGCCTTGGACACCTCAAGATCAGTTGTGTTCTGGACAGTCCATACAATCTTATCTCTCTCCATCTTATCTTCAATACTTACTAGAGATGGCTTTTGGGTTCTAGGAGCAAGAGACCACAATGCAATAGCCTGAGACTTTGGGTCATAGCCACTTCCTCTTAGCATGTCTCCTATGTGCACCTCATATGACAGGCTACCCTTTGGTTGCTTTCTTATTTGGTCAATGATGAAAGCCGAGGTGAGGTCCCATATAGGAGTCAGAAGCATTCCACTTGATTTAACCATTTCTCTGGCCTCCTAAATAGTGATTTTCTCAAGGCTTGGGTCATAATATGTGAGAGCTCTCATAGTCTCCTCACTCGGTTCCATCCCCTCAAGCAAAGCCTTAGCAAATTCTCTTTGTTTCCTCCAAATGAGGAAGTTCCTAAATTCTTCACTTTTGATGAATTGGTCATCACTAAGGAACTCCTCTTGGTAAATTTCTCTTTCATCCTTTCCCAGTAGTAGAGGCAATTCTTCATCTTCCTTGGACACCACCTTCTTACCTTCCCTTATAGCCTTTCTCAATTGATGGTGGTAAGCCCTATCACCAGGTACTAGAGCAGAAGCTCTATCAACTATCCTTCTCTATTTTCTCTCTTTTGAAGGTTCTCTTACTTCAAGCCTCTATTTTTTCAATGGTGGCTCTGAGGTATCCCCTGCTTCTGGTGTTCCTTGAGTTAAATCAATAATGGGGGAGTCCCTTGCTTGTAGTAGACTATCACCTTCTTATGAATCATTGGTGAACTCCTCAGGATCAGAAGTGGAGTAATCCATTTTTACATCTAACTTGTCTTCAATCGACCCTTCCATTTGATTGGATAGGGTGCCATACATTTCTATCATTTTTTCCATTCTTTTCAAATATGGGAGCTCAGGGAAAAACCCTCCAAAATCAATCCTCGCCTCTTTAAGTTTGGCTTCTAGTCTTAAAAAATCAAAGTACTTGGTCCACCTTCTGCCAACCTCATCTTGATCTAGGATGTTCCTCACAACATATTCTTCATCCAAACCCTCATGTTTTCTAATTGTGCCAATGCTGGGAATTAAGGTCATTCTGGCAGTCTTAATGAAAAAATCAAGATCAACATACTTGCATGTACCAAAAATCATTTTGAAATGATTGAGCCAACTACTGAGCTCATCCAATGCTCTCTTCCCAATCAGGAAACTGCCAACCCTGAACTGCCTCGGTGTGAAAGTGCCCTTTCTATGAGGTGCCAGGTGCTCCTTATCAGTCCAGATTAATTGCCAAATAATTTCTAATAGGGAAACCCTCAGAGGTACAAATCTTGGAAGAAGATGTGGGCAACTATAAACTCTAATCACAGTGAAATTCTCCCCCAAGTAGAAGTCACCCCAATTGTGGTTTCCTTACCAATTGTTTACATACTGCATGGGCCTTAAAAGTTGCAAAACCATAGACTGCAGTCTCATCACACTTGTCCCCAACACCCATAGAATTGGAAGAACAAATAAATTCTAGAAAATGCAAAAGTCACATTGATTGGAAGTGTAATTCCATATCCTCATCCAAAACTGCACTGGATTAGGATGGCCTTCAAATGTACACCTCAGCTTTAACATTCTTGCATCCAAACAATTGACATTGAAATACAAAATCAAGTGCATAAGGAGAGAGTAATGCACGAACTTAATTGGCCTCTTATTTTATTTAACATACATTAGACCCTCATGCATTCTATCAATTACATACTAGATGTAATCATAGTTAGTATTGGCATGGGAATTATGGATATCCAAGATTATCATCAATAGATCAGTAGGCATTTTCAACTCATCCCCATCTATCCCTAGAACTCTACACAATCCATGACATAAAAAATTCATATAGAAGTTAAGGGACGTGAATTCATATGGGGCATTCATATTTGTAGGGAGGGGGGCTATATATTTACCCTATTTAGGCATATGCTTAACTATCTGACTCTTCACTGAACCTATATGACTTGCATACTTTTATCTCTCCTTCTTTAAATCAATTTTAGTGGAAGAGGAGGCAAAGAAATCAAAAGCCTTCATAAATGACCCCCTATCTAAAGTTACTAAAGAAGACTGGTCTTCACACTTGATGGTTTTTGAAATGGGGTCATACAATCTGGCCAGCTCTATGATAAGGTCAACATCCAAAAAGACATCTGGTACAATTAATTTTGCCATTCCTAAGGCCCAAGCATTACAAATTGGTATAGCCTTATGCTTATTATTGTAAAAATAAGAGAAGATTGTGTAACTTGAACCAAAAGGAGTGATTGGGTCTCTGCATTTGTCCATGAGATCCTCAAAATTCGTATCAATAGATTTCTTATTCTGGTTGGACCTGGGAAGCAACTTGAGGAATTCATCAAAATAGTTGGGCTTCCCTTTATGTTCACCACTCTGTTCTTTAGCGGCTCCATTGGATGATGCAACACTCAGCTCTGGTTGACTCATCTTGGAAAATGAATGCTTCAGCTCTACAATTTTTTCTCTCCTTACACTTTCTACCTTTTCTCTGGAGAACACTATTCACTTCAGAAAACTTTGAACACAGAAAACAATGATGTCTTGGCCCATCTTCAATCACTTCTACATTCAATTCTGCACATTACCAATCTTCAAATCAAGGCTAGCCATGGTGTGGATGTTAATAGGTTGATATAAAACTCAGAAATAAAGCACAAAAGCAATGATTATGACTTTTAGCTTTAAAACCCTCATTAATTGATAAAAACCCTTGTTTAAATATGATTGGATGTCATTTTTCTTTTTTCCAGCTTGGCAGCGTACTTTTCCACATAGGCAATGACACATAACCTTTATTAATGAATCCTTAACCTGACCTGATTCAGAGATCCAACGAACAAAGGTTCTCACGATCTCTAAATAAAATGCCAACCTCAGGTTAAGCTTGGAGATTCAACAATAGAGCCGCTTGCGTGATCTCAAAGTGATTTCCTAACTCATGGTTCCTTTTGGAGACTTAGCGACCACCGTTGATCCTAGAGATGATCAACGGTCCTCAAATTATGCTTTGATGTTAGAATAACTGAGAGGGGGGTGAATCAGTTATCTAGTGTCCCAAAACAAAATGTATAATTCAAAACAACTTCTTCAATTTTTGCTCCTCGGTAAACAATAATTACTTTCACTGTCTGTGCTTTTATAGATTACCAGTCTAATACCATAACAGTTACCGATCAAATCTAACATGTAACATGTAAAGTATGATTACAAAAAAATATCACAATCAACACATAACACAAGAGATTTAACATGGAACCCTATAAAGGGAAAAACCACCTAGGACTGGCAACCTAAAATTGTTCACTCTTCTGAAGTGAGGTTGGTTAAGACCCAACCTTGTTAAAGGTTTACAAACACACTGTCAGGTGTGACCTTGTTAGAGGATTTTAGACTAGAAGTTATTGTCCAACCAACATTCACTATGGGGTTGACAGGATAACAATGTTCATTCTATGAATGATACATCATAAGACTTTCAGAGTCCACTCGGTTAAGAGATTTTGACTGTATACAATGGTTAAATATGTAACAGTAAATGATCTGCTTTAATACAACTTCAATTGCAAATTATAGATCAATATTCAGTCCATACAAATCCTTTTGATCAATATTTCACTTCAGATTCAATACTATATCAACTTACTATCCATTGGTAATTACTCTTTGTAGCTCAGTAATTGTTCTGTAGCTTGGTTCTTACTTAACCAGTATGATCAGAATACATGAAAACCTTGTTCACATGATAATTCTATAGTATCTTCTTCTTCCGGCGTCATTCCCTAATGAAATTCTAGTCTCTTATATAGACGAGTAAATCATTTTCTTCTCCTTCATCAGATTTTGCCACTTAACCACATTCATAGATTTTGCTGCTTCAAACTCTCTCGGCTGATGTGTCAATAGCATGTTTCAATCTGCTCTATTAGATCTTCCTTTAGTTTTGTTAGTCATCGATCTTCATAACAAACATTATTTGTTATCACTAAAATCAAGGTAATTTACAGGTCATCAATCTTATTGGCTGAACTAATCATTTAGTTCATTCTGTTCTGCTCGGTTAAAAAAGAAATGCTTCGGTGAACACTGCTCGGTTAATACTTTGATCGGTATATACTACACTCTGTCAGTGTATACTAGAAATGCTTCATTTATCGACAACACTACTTTGTGTTTTTCAGCTCTATACTTCATCATAGATGAATGCAACAAAATAAAGTCAATATCATCTAGTCATAGACTCATCAACAAGTTACTCAATGTGTTCCTTATCCTCATCTGTCATGTACATCTTTCCCCATGTAGATTTCTCTGTTCTTCATCTCTTTCACCTTTCTTTAGATGTCTCAGTATAGTAACTTACAAGATAAGTTATGTCAAACTAGTTGACATCAATGACAACATAATATTGATTTAATCATATTACATATCTAATCAACAACTCCTCAGTGATCTTTAATCACAGATTCTTCAATCAGATTCCAAATCAGTTGTAGTCTAACAATCTCTCCCTTTGGCATTGATGGCAACTCAAGTAATATGAAATGTACCATACACATACCAAACATATATTCTACAACTTTGTGAACAAAATGATGCAAGTCGAAATAGACTTAATATGTTTAATCACTACGTTACTAAACAACATTAGATAATACAACTTTACCATTCTATAGTTGTGATCTTTTCAGTTCTTTTTTTAGTTCTCATGTTCCTACTTCTATTCTCTGTAACTGATCTTCAATACTCTGTCTCATTCAGATTGTCTCTCCCTTAGATAATTCTTTTCAGTGCTTGTCCCTTTTCATATTATTTATCTCTCCCTTTGAAAACAATGCCAAAGAAATAAATAATCAAACAATTCTGTCCTCCTCTGTATCTCTATATACTGATATCCTAATCGGTGCAAGTTCTCCAAACTTAATCACAACCTTGAACATGATTCAAAGTGTGAACTATGCTGCATCAACATGAATGATCTTCTAATAAAAGTAGGTTGATGCAACAACCAGATCACCTTAGTGACCGATAGACAGGGGACGGACCCCAAGTCTAGTCCTCAAGTATTCAAATGTGTCCTTCGGTAGAGGCTTTGGAAAAATATCTGCAAGTTGTTCTTTAGATGTGACAAATTCTAACTTCACTTGCTTCTCTTGAACTTGTTCTCTTAAGTAATGATACTTAATAGATCTATGCTTTGTCTTAGAGTGCATCATAGGATTCTTTGAAATATTAATAGCACTAGTGTTGTCACAATATATAATCACCGGGTCAGTGATTACCTCATTCATCCCTTCCAACACTTGCTTGATATATGCAATGTTTGAATAGTTAGTAGCAGTAGCAACATACTCTGCTTCAGCTGTAGACTGAGAAATACAAGCCTGCTTTTTACTTGTCTAGGTTACAAGTCTTTCACCAAAGAAAAATGCTCCTCTGGTGGTGCTTTTTCTATCATCCACATTTCCAGCCCAATCAACATCGGTGTAAAATTTTAGTTCAAACTTCCCTTCCTTAGGATACCATAATCCATAATTCTCTATTTTCTTCAGGTATCTTAAGATCCTTTTTGTAGCTATCATGTGTGATTCTCTAGGATTAGTAGAAAATCTTGCAACAATACCCACAGCATGTGCTATATCTGGTCTATTGTGAGATACGTACATTAACTTACCAATCATGAATTGGTAAAGTGTCTGGTTTACCTTTGTAGTTTCATCCTCCTTTGTTAATTTGCATCTAGTAGCCATCAGTGTCCCTACAGGTTTAGCATCTTCCATGCAAAATGTCTTCAGTACTTCCTTTATGTATTTAGATTGTGTGATGAATATTCCATCACTCTGCTGAAACACTTGTAGTCCAAGAAAGAACTTAATCTCTCCGAACATAGACATTTCAAATTCCTTTTGCATTTCTTCAGTAAATGTCTTGCATACAAGATCTGAGCCTCCAAAAATAATATCATCAAAAAATATTTCAGCAATGATAATAGTATCATCGGTATCACCTTTCATCTCAGATTGCTATTTTCACTTGTTCTAACAAATCCAATACTTAACAAGTATGCAGTCTTTCACACCATGCTCTAGGTGCTTGCTTCAAGCCATATAAAGCTTTATGTAATCTACATACCATGTCTTTATTGTCAGGATCAACAAATCCTTTAGGTTGTTCAATGTAGACCTCTTCTTCAAGTATACCATTCAGAAATGCTGACTTCACATCCATTTGATAGACTTTGAATTTCTTGTGTGCAACATATGCAAGTAGCATTCTAACTCCTTCCAATCTAGCAATAGGTGAAAATGTTTCACCATAGTCAATGCCTTCTTCTTGTGCATATCCCTTGCATACCAATCTAGCTTTATTTCTTGTGACTTCACCATTTTCATTCAATTTATTCCTGAATATCCACTTAGTACTGATAACATTTTTATCTTTAGGTTGGGGTACTAAGGACCAGGTTTTTTTCTTCTCTATTTTCTTTATTTCCTCCTTCATTGCATTAACCCATTCTTCATTCTATAATGCAACTTTCACATTTTTAGGTTCAAATTCACAAACTAGACATATACCTTGTCTTGTTTTGCTTCTAGTTTGCATTCCATCATGTCTGTCTCCAATGATTTGTGTCTCAGGATGATGTCTTCTGAAAAAACTAGCTAGAACTCAATTTCTCCTTTCTTGCTCATCCTGCTCAGGGTCATTTCTTTGCTCGGTAGCTCCATCTTGTTCATTAGTTTGTGTTGCCTATTATCTTGTATTGTTTCCCTGCTGACCGGTTGTCACAGCTTGCAGTGTTGGTAGATACTCTGGATATTCAATGTAAGTAAATCTATCATAGTCTTCTAGTTCCTTTGTACTTTCCTCTATGTTCTTGTCATCAAACTCATCAACACAAACATTAGTACTTTCAACTATTTTATTTGTAACCTTATTCAAACATTTATATGCTTTACTTGTAGAGGAATATCCCAAAAATATCCCTTCATCTCCTTTAGAATCAAATTTTCCATTTCTTTCATCTTTCAAAATAAAGCATTTACTTCCAAAAATCCTGAAATAACTTACAGTAGGTTTGTGTCCAAACCATAGCTCATAAGGTGTTCAGTTGGTGTCCTTCTTCAGTTGTACTCGATTAAGAACATACACAGCTGTACTGACAGCTTCCCTCCAATATGTTTGAGCAACATTCTTCTGTATCATCAATGTTCTAGCACAATCAATTATAGACCTGTTCCTTCTTTCAGCAATGCCATTTTGCTGAGGTGTCCTTGATGTAGAGACCTGTCTTTTAATTCCATGCTCATTATAGAAATTAGTGAATTCATCAGAGATAAATTCACCTCCTCTATTAGATCTTAAGAATTTTATTTCTTTTCCAGTCTCTTTCTCTACCTTAGCTTTATACCACTTAAACATTTTAAAGGCTTCAGATTTCTCTTTCAGGAAAATAACAGTCATCAGTCTAGTATAGTCATCAATAAAAAGAATAAAATATCTATCACCATAACAACTCTAAGTTCTCATAGGACCACATAGGTCGGTATGAACCAACTCAAGTATCTTCTTTGTTGAGTAGTCTTTAATTTTAAAACTAGACTTAGTCATCTTACCTTTCTGACATTCATGGCACATGGCATGATCAGGTTTTGTCAAGTTAGGCAATCCTGTAACTCTTTTCTTTTTACTAATCTTGATCATGTTGTCAAAGTTCACATGGCATAACCTTTTGTGCCACAACCAAGCCTCTTCATCCTTTATTAAAAAACAAGAAGACTAATCCATATCAAGATAGAATAGATTACCTCTGGATTGTGTACCAGTTCTGACAAGTCTTCCTTCATTATCATAGATCTTCACCTTTTTGCTCTCAAAAGCTAGTCGGTGGCCTGAATTGTTCAGCTGAGCCACACTTAACAGATTATAGTTCAATCCATCTACCTAGTATGCATTTTCACATTGTATTCTATCATTGATCATCAGTGAACCTTTACCTCTTACCATACAAGGTGCATCACTTCCCATTCTCACAAATCCTCCATTATATTCAACAAGATGATCAAACTTCTCTACATCACCGGTCATATGATGTGTACAACCATTGTCTATGATCCATGTATCATTTCTGCTTACTTTAGAGATCAGTACTATCTCTTCATGTTTCTCTTCTTCCTCTGAGTCATCTTTCATTGCAACAAATACAACTTCTATGTCATCATCAGAATCAAATTCAATTTCAATATCTTTGGCTATGTAACATACCTTTTTGCCTTTATCATCTCAGTTGTCTCTATTGTTGTGTCGATAGCCTCTGTTGACTCTTCTCCCATAGCTTCCTTCAGATCGGTCTTTAGATCTATCATCATCTTTCTTTTGAGGACATCTAGCAGCGATGTGACCAACTTCTTTACAATTAAAACATGCCAAAGGTAGCTTACCTCTATACCTTCCTTTTCCTTTGGGTAATCTTCTAGCCATAAGAGCTTCAAGCTCATCAAGTTCATCATTGGTATTACCATCACTATCATAATTCTTACTATTCCTGCTAGACTTTCCAATCTTCAAAGGAGACATGAAAGCGGATTCAATAGAAGGAACAACACTGTTATCAAAGTTGTTTAATTCAAAGGTTGTACGTTTACCAATCAGAGTGTCAAGAGTAAGGTTGGATGTAGCTCTTGTTTCATGAATTGTAGAGATCCTGATTGCATAAACTGGTAGCAAAGTTCTGAGAATCTTTCTTATTGTTAGTCCATTTTCATGTCAGTGCAAAATCCTGTGAAAATGGCCTGTTCCCTGCAAATGTTTGTCAAGTTGTTCTGCTTGACCTGCAGTCATAGTTTTAATGTGTGATGAAAATCCACTTGATTTCATGTTGTGTGCTCTTAGCCCTATGTTCTTCCATGTGTCACCTTGCTTCAGTCCAGATCGCATCTCCTAAATCACAAAATCCAGAAAGTTATTCAAGTTCTAAGGTCTGCAGCAAAATATTATTAGAATCTGCCACACTGTCAAAAACCCACAATGTTTTTGAAAATCCATGATGTTTTCAGTCTGTGTGAAAACCTTCATTGTTTTCAACCTTATGCCTTCCAGATTTTGTGTGCTTATCTTTTGGCATCAGAAACCTTATGTGTTTTCAATTTTTTTTGTCGAAAACCCTGTGTGTTTTCAACCTCATAGTTTCCTATTTGCTGGCATTCCCTAAATGCGCAAGTGTGATGGATGGTGGGTCTAGGTCTGCAGGCTCTTCCTGATTGGTTGTCACATGGCTGCATGTCAAACTTTTCTGACATGTGATCATGCGACTGCTTGCCACCTATCTGCGTGGGTCCTAGTTCTTCTCAATTGCCAGGTGTGGTTAAAGCTCAAACATAATCGGTGGTTGTCATATGTTCACATGGTAAAGATGCATGGTGTTTATCCTTCACAATTTTGTGATAGCCGTTTGATTTTCTTGTATGGGCGTGCAGTGGGACCTATCTGCTCGGTGGCACTAATGTGTCAATTTTATATTGGTTGCCTGTGATGAGTTGGATTTCATGTCAGCGGGTCCCGGTGTCAGAGATTTAAGATCTACGGTCTGCGTATGATCACATGGAATATTCTCACCCCATACAATCATGCACCCACCGTTCGATTGGATGCTGATGGGTTTGTTAGCAGTGGGGCCATTTGGGCTGAGGTGTCGTCACTTGATCTGATGAGCTGGGCGATGATTTGGACTTGTCAGTGGGCCCAGTATTTCTTAGGTAGAATGAAAATGCAGAAGAGATCTATGATTGCCGCATGATCATGAGGAATATTCCTCCCCTTTGCGATCATGCAACCACCATCCGATCTTCCCAAAAGGTAAGGCTTTTTTTCGGCGGTGGGTCCAGTGTTAGGTGTTGCGGAGATGGAAGCTTTTCATTGGTTGACGGGTTTGTGACAAGGCATGTGGCAAGGTAAAGGGGGTGAGGTGGTAGTCTTGTTGCCTTGTCGCATGATCACAAGGGCCATCTTTTGGCCATGTGATAATGCAACAAGGGTGTCACATTGGCAGGTAGCGGCGGTGGTTAAGGTTTGTGGGTTGTCGCATGTTCGCATAGCCCATCTCCGTGCTATGCGATCATGCGACAACTGTTGTACGTCCCTGTTGTGGAGTTAACCCGAGGTGTTTGGATGGGTTAAAAATATAAAGCCCGTGAAGTATGAAGATCTAACGGTGGGGATATAAAGTTGATCCCAGTTTAAATTGTGACCGCCGATTCACTGCTGGCACCGTAAGATTGACCGTTGCTTTTCAAATTCAAGCTTCTGAGAGGGTTTCTAGTGATAGGAAGTACCAAAATTGAATGCTTGCGTAGTTAAATTTGGTGGGAATGATCTTGCTAACTGTGCAGTGTGGTCCAGAGAAGCCATGTGGCTGATTTGCAGAGGTTGTTTTGTACTTGGTGGAGTATGTTTTTGAGCTCGAGAAGCTTTTTGCAGGTGGTGATTTGACTATTTTTCATGGCAATTCCTAGTTTTCTGTCCTGATCTCAATGATGCTCATGATTGTAGATCTGCCTGAGATTTGTTTTCTCCAGGTTGCTTGTGTTTCCTACCCCTGCATTGAATTTTGATGAAATTTTGATTGGTGTGGTGGGTGAAACCCTAGCCCTAGCTGTTCGTAGCTTGTTGCAACCTGTTTTGGGTTTCCAAGGTAGCTAGTGGTATAAATTGTAGAAATTTTGACTTTGTAAGGGTTCCAGCTTCAAAGTTCTAAAGTGTTCCTAGTCCTGGATCCAAGATTGTAACACTTTTGCATTCGGTATTCTATTGATGATAGAGAAAAAGTTGCAGGTCTAAGCTATAATTTGCAAGCTTGACTCCTCTGGATTGATTGTTTACACTTAAGGAATCTTCATACTTAATACAAGTACATGACTCTTATCTCTCCTTTGTGTCAACTTAGATAGATTCTAAACTTTCTAGTCATTTGCATATTGTTTTATGTATATGTATCCATTCTTGAGTTCTAATCCAGGATTAGTTGAAATGATGATTTAGATGGGACATAAATCTATCTTATTGTCTATGTAAGGATATCTCATAAGTAGTAAAGGGGATTGTAGGTTTGTTTATGGCTTGGAATCTCAGCTATTGTCTGGTGTGTGTAGCATTCATGTTCTAGGAGATCTTGCCCAATGGATGAGGCACTGGCCTAAATGATTATCTCTTTATCAACAAATACTGATTGTTGTTGTTATGATCCCAAAAGCATAAGTTAAGAACCATCCTTTTAAGTTTTGAGTATTTGGTTGTATGTGGTTCTACCCATAGTAATGGAGAGTCAATGAGTGTGTGGTTAACACTTAGTACTTTCTTACTATCCTATTATCTATTATTCAAACCTAGTTCTTGGTGTATGAAGTATATTTTATACTAAGTTAGGTGCACCCGCCTTGGTTTTGCAGAGCTAGAAGTAGAAGAGGGCATATTAAGTCCCTATAGTTGGTCTAGTTGCCTTGCAGAGCTCCCACACTTGGAACTAACCATTCCTAATATCAGTTTCAAGGTACATTGGCAGCCTATTGGAGCATAAGTGTCATTTTGGACACCAACACTTATCACTATTTCATCATCAATCACTCTATTAGATGCTCTAATAGCATGTACCACCTCTTTTTGTCTATTTGAGTATTGTACAATGTTCTCACAATCTTTCATTCTCATATAATCAAATCTGCCTCGTAGGCTTTCAACTCGGGCTCTTTTGACATTCAGATCTCCACTGTATATCAAATTTAACTTGTCCCACATCTTCTTAGCAGTATCACAACCCTTGATGTCTTCAAATTCGGCATCGGTACAGGAAGCATCAAGTTCCATCATAGTGATATTGTGTTCATGCCTGTCCTTCAGTTGATCAAGAGTTAAGGGACCAGTGGGTGGTTGTATGTAGCCATTCTCCATCAGATCTAATGCAAAATTCCCAATTCTAGATATGTGTAGCTTCATCCTGCTTTGCCATACTGCGAAGTTCTCTTTGTTCAGCTTCGGTAATTCCCTCTTATACATCTTGAGACCTTTGTGCTTAAGTCCTTAAAACTCTATTCTAAGCAACCACAACTCTGATACCAATTGTTAGAATAACTAAGAGGGGGGTGAATCAGTTATCTAGTGTCCCAAAATAAAATGTATACTTCAAAACAACTTCTTCAATTTTTGCTCCTCGGTAAACAATAATTACTTTCACTGTTTGTGCTTTTACCGATTACCAGTCTAATACCATAACAGTTACCGATCAAATCTAACATGTAACATGTAAAGTATGATAACAAACACATATCACAATCAACACATAACACAAGAGATTTAACATGGAAACCCTGTAAAGGGAAAAACCACTTGGGACCGGCAACCCAAAATTGTTCACTCTTCTAAAGTGAGGTCGGTTAAGACCCAACCCTGTTAAAGGTTTACAAACACACTATCAGGTGTGACCTTGTTAGAGGATTTTAGACTAGAAGTTATCGTCCAACCAACATTCACTATGGGGTTGACAAGATAACAATGTTTATTCTATGAGTGATACATCATAAGACTTTAAGAGTCCACTCAGTTAAGAGATTTTGACTGTATACAATGGTTAAATATGTAACAGTAAATGATCCACTTTAATACAACTTCAATTACAGATTACAGATCAATATTTAGTTGATACAAATCCTTTTGATCAATATTTCACTTCAGATTCAATATTATATCAACTTACTATGCATCGGTAATTACTCTCTATAGCTTGGTAATTGTTCTACAGCTCGGTTCTTACTTAACCAGTATGATCAGAATGCATGAAAACCTTGTTCATGCAATAATTCTGTAGTATCTTCTTCTTTCGGTGTCATTCCATAATGAAATTCCAGTCTCTTATATAGATGAGTAAATCATTTTCTTCTCCTCCATCAGATTTTGCCGCTTAACCACATTCATAGATTTTGCCACTTCAAACTTTCTCAGCTGATGTGTCAATAACATGTTTCAATTTGCTCCATTAGATCTTCCTTTAGTTTTGTTAGCCATTGATCTTCATAACAAACATTATCTATTATCACTGAAATCGAGGTACTTTACAACTCATCAATCCTATCAACTAAACTAATCATTTAGTTCATTCTGTTCTACTTGGTTAACAAAGAAATGCATTGGTGAACACTGCTCAGTTAATACTTCGATCGGTATATACTACACTCCGTCAGTGTATACTAGAAATGTTTCATTTACCGACAACACTGCTTTGTATCTTTCAGCTCTATACTTCATCATAGATGAATGCAACATAATAAAGTCAATATCATCTAGTCATAGACTCATCAACAAGTTACTCAATGTGTTCCTTAGCCTCATCTATCATGTACATCTTTCCCCATGTAAATTTCTCTGTTCTTCATCTCTTTCACCTTTCTTCAGATGTCTCGGTATAGTAACTTACAAGATAAGTGCTGTCAAACTAGTTGACATCAATGACAACATAATACTGATTTAATCATATTACATATATAATCAGCAACTCCTCAGTGATCTTTAATCATGGATTCTTCAATCAGATTCCAAATCAGTTGTAGTCCAACAATTGAAACTCATGGAAACTTCATCGCTATTTAGCAACTGTAGGCATTCTCTAGTTCTCACAATTTGAAAATCAACCATGGTTTAATTCAGAGAATAGGTGACCAAAGACTTTGCCCATTCTCACAATAATTAACTTAACCCAGCAACCATCTGGAGATCTAGTGAACACTACCTTTCTTGAACCCACACACTTGAAACCTTTACCGCAGTCAAATCTGGAGATTCAAAGACCACCTCCTTCTTTTAATCTCGGAAAGCTATGCTTAAATCATGATTTATCATGAGATTTAGCGAACAAAGTAATCTCATAGTCTTTGAATGAAAAGCTTGACCCTGGGTTTATTATGAGATTGAGCGACCAAAGGTATTAGCCAATTCGTTGAATGATTTCCTTAACTTGAGTTTCGTTCAGAGATTAAGCGCCGACCATAGATCTTGGGAGTAATCAAAGGTTATCACTGAGTCACTGAAAATTTTAAACCTTTAACACATAATCATGAGATTCAGTGGATACTGTATTCACTGAATCTCCCAATGTTTGAAACATTAATTGCATTATTATGGATTAGGCGACTGAAGGAAACACACCTCTATTATTGCTTTATTCACCGAATCGCTGAATGACTTAGGGCTTTACTAACTGATCATGAGATTGTGAAAACACTTAACTTGCTGAGTCACTGAATGATTTGGAACTTCACCAACTTTTCCTGAGATCTAGCGAATGAAAGAAACTTAATCCTTTGCCAAAATACTTTATCGGAGTCACCAAACATAGTGAACATGAGATTAAGACCCAGTTGCCAAATCACCAAATAACTCAATGTAGGGACCATTCACTATGAGATTAAGACATCATCATTGATCTCAGAGATGATCAACAGTCCTTGCTGAGTCACCAAAAAATTTAGAGCTAGACCTCGCAATTCAGAGAACACGAGATAACCACCACACCCATTCACTGAATGCTAAGAGAAAACTGCTAGGAATTAAGAGAACAAGAGAATACACAGTCGCCAAATCGCTAGAGAAAAGACAAACCGCGACATAGACTAGGAGACTCAACGACTAACAAAAGAATTTACAAGGACTCACAAACAGTTTCTAGTTCACTGAAAGACTTAGTGACATGAAAAGATTATTGCGCGATTCAACGAACACTAAGAAAGAAAGACCATGTGTACAAACTCAAGACTTAAGTGGCCCCAAAAAGGTAATGCGAAAATATAAGAACTAGGGCTCACTTAGGATTTTCGAAGGATTAAAACCTTACCAAGGGCAAAAAGATCTAGGGCACAAACTTATAATCATGAACATAACTAGTTGAGGAATTTTAAAACCATAAACCAGACAAAACAATTGCAGGGACACAGAACAAGGACCTGAAGAAAAATCTCAAAAAACCTAAAATATATCCAACAACAGGTATACCCCTAGAATCTTTTTTTTGTGGCACTGTGTTTTATTTTATATTTTTAAATGTTGGTTTGTTGTTTTTGTTAACCCCCAATCA